>OZ022583.1:8889065-8956565 GCA_963669155.1 Arbacia lixula
AGCCGCCATGTTTTAATTCGAATTTGCCATAGGCTGCGATTGGCTGGTCGAGTATAGTATGTGTGTGAATAATTTTGAGCAGCCCGCCCTCATTTGCTCTTGCTGAGGCTGCCATGTAACTTTGGAGAGAGAATGTCATTGGGTTATATGCCTATAAGCTGATTTTGTAGGCCTCGTATTTCAATGTTATTCAATCCAATTAATTTGTTTCCACATTTGATAGTGTGCATGGCTATTCTAAACAGAATTACCGGCTTTGCGCTGGAAATTAACAATAGGTCAATTTGTCACATCTGTCAACCACTTTTTTTCGATATCAGCGCACCAAGCTTGAACGAGTTAAACAGGGTTGGTGTTCTGGAAGAAACTTTAGTTCCAAATTGTCCTAGCTCAGTCAATTGCTATATTGAAAACTGCGCCAGCCAGCCAACCACAGTTTAGGGTCGTAGGGGAGTTAAGTCAAAATTCAAGTCAAAACTAAAATTCGCTTGCAGAATAACAATCAGGGAACTGTTTCAACGCTGATCTATATCCGCTATAAGTGCGTATTAAAAAAGCATGTTTTATGTTCTAAGACTGATTCATACGACTTGAGGTATACTATCATATCAAAATGGGTGTTACATGTTTAAACACTGATCTTTATAGGCGCTTAGGTAAAACTGCGTATTGAAGTGGGTGTATATGTTTCAACACTGATCCATAGGCGCTAAGGTATAAAATCGTATCACAGTGGGTGTTACATGTTTCAACACTGATCCATAGGCGCTAAGGTATAAGATCGTATCACAGTGGGTGTTACATGTTTTAACACTGATCCATAGGCGCTAAGGTATAAAATCGTATCACAGTGGGTGTTACATGTTTCAATACTGATCCATAGGCGCTAAGGTATAAGATCGTATTCACAGTGGGTGTTACATGTTTCAACACTGATCAATAGGCGCTAAGGTATAAGATCGTATCAAAATGGGTATTACATGTTTCAACACTGATCCATAGGCGCTAAGGTATAAGATCGTATCAAAATGGGTATTACATGTTTCAACACTGATCCATAGGCGCTAAGGTATAAGATCGTATTATAGTGGGTATTACATATTTCATCACTGATCTTTATAGGGGCTTAGGTAAAACTGCGTGTTAAGTGTGGATTATAATTATTTTTCAATACTGCTCCATAGGCGCTAAGGTGTAACTGCATATTATACCGTGTCTGTTTGTTGTCGCCCTTCGCTACAAAACACCGAGATGAAGTTATCACTCATCAACCCTATCAATACAAACAGCGAAACCTCGACAACATCAACAAACAAAATATATTCCGAACAGTGCAAACCTGTGAATAGTGTTCTATTTTTACTGCAAGGCAGCAATCGGAAGATGGGGGTCGACTGTGATTGGCTGAGCTGAGACAGGTAGTCCAGTCATTGTCAAATTGAGATGTATGTCAGCCAGATATCGTGTTAACCCAATCGGCAGCTAAGATGTCCTGTAACCAAAGGCGATTGGCTCCCGCAGCGCGCATATTAACTTACGCGTTCTGTTACCTCGGCTGTGATCATCGGAGTCATGGTTATACGGCCAGACGGAGGGAGGGGGGGGGGGGGTAGGCCGGGGGGGGGGGGGGTCTTTAACAGAAATTAACCCTCTATGCACGACAGTGTCGGTATTGCACCACTTAAAACACGGAAGTCTACTTAGAAAATTATTCAGTTAGCACAGAATGAGTTGACATCTTTAGATTTTCTAAAGCCAAATGAACGTTTGTTGCATCATGATGGGGAAGGAGGGGGATGGGAAGGGGAGGGATGGGGGGGGGGTGGGGGTCTTGTGTTAACATGGCCAGCATACTGATGATTAATCCTGTACGTGCCACCAGGGATGTGTTAGGAAAGGATATGAAACAACATTCTTTCTTTGAGCCCATGCGTGGCACCGCCGAAAAATTGCGTGGTCTCAGCATGTGCTTTTCACGTGTGTTAACAATAACGAACACGATTGCCTAGCAACGGTTTCTCAGAGAGAACAAAAGAAATGTAGAGTCTTATTTCGCTTGTCCACTTCTGTTGGATTGCATCAATACTTTTGTGAGGAAAAGAGATATCAGCGAACAAAAATAAACAGTTTTTTAAAGTAAAATATCTCATTTGCACGCAAATTCACGCAAACTCTGTTAATGAAAGTAAGCAGCTTAATATATGATTTTGATAATGATTGAATCCGACATTTCCGGAAATCTCCGGAAAGTGAAGAAATTTGTTAATTATGTAAGTAAGAATATTATCTTACATCTCCGTTTGTGCATCATTCAACAATTATTTAGAAGAAAAACGAATACAGGATCTTTAGAGGTGTTGCCCTTTAACTTTCTTGAAAATTGCAAAAAAATGTGATAAGAAACACAGCTTCGAGAAACAAAACAGGCAATGAAAGATACTGCTTTCCAAGTTGACGATAGCAAAATGACGGTGCCGCGCATGGGACTTCAAAGCATTGCAGTGATTGTGGAATGCTTTTGACATTCATTAGCACGCTTTAGTATCCATACAGATGTTTGAATATATTATGGTTGAGTTGTCCCTCCTTCCTAACACATCCCTGGTGCCACTGAGTCGTTCTTGCGCTAGTAATACAGAGAAGTCCATAAACAACAGTATTCGGTGTAGGATGAGAGAGAGATAATGTCTTTCGGAGATAATCTAAGTCCTTATGCATGACAAAGGAGTGTTGAATTATTAAGTGTGCTTTCTCTCTCTTTAACAATAATTGGTGATTTTGACGTATTGATGTAACCATGGTTAATTTATATGGATGGTAGAGGAAGAGGGCATCAATGAACAACAATGAAGTGGCACTTAATATTTGCATACTTCTAATTATGTTTATAAAATGAATTTACCCCATCGTCAATTTGTATCCATCACTTCCTGCTTCCTCTTCCTCATTTCCATTCCTAATATGGTAAATGTCCAAACATGTGAGACGTTTATGCTGAAAAGTTCATCCACATTTGGCACAAGTGTTTTAATCTACCACAGTCTTTTTATGTTGTCAGCGAAAAGGACGGAAGTCAATTTCACATGAACAATGAGTGTAATTAGATAATGAGCTGTTGCGCACGTTAATATCTTGGGGAGGTTATTCGTTAAACAGCTCGATTGACGACTTACAAGCTCAACATGCGAGCAAACTTGTTGCCAATATTCACAGCAAAACCACAACAAGTCTTCCTTTGGTGCAAAACAGTGACTCACCTAATAGAAGTGTCACCGCAGGGCAACATTGACGATTTGAAACCAATGTGTTGATTTAATAATTATGTCACGGCCTATCAAATCTGACACGCTGTCAAAACGAAGCCCAGTGGCTTTGACTTTCGCGTGGGAGGCGGGATGGAATTCACGAGGTGGGATGTCATCGCGTTGCTCATCTTTGACAAGTATGTCTATGTTGCGAATAAATAATCACCCCGCTGAGGTAGAGGCGGAAGGCGGTAATGAGTGTACAGGTGTCATCTTTGTCGCCGTCACTCTCGATTAGAAGATAATCTCATCAACTGATGATGACAATTATGAATGCCTTATAACGATCGTTACATGCCACCCTCCATGTCGCCATCGTTACCTTTGTATGCATCGTCTTCATCATCGTCATCATCGTCGACCTCGTCATCATGAACATCGCCATCGTCATTATCAGCATCATTTATCTTAATCATCATCAAGGATATCATATTCATATCAGTAATCATCACGAAGATCGCGGATACCACCATCACCATCATCATCGTCTTCACCATCATCTTCGTTATTATCATCATCTATAGTGTTTCATATTCACAAGTATCATCATTAGAAACATTAATCGACTATTAATGTGAATAGAACGATAATATAAAGAAGAAAACGATCCACACAGTCATACAGTGTGAACAGGGTTAACATCCAGACCAATGACTGATGTTAATGTGTAGCACGCAAGGCCACAAGAAACAAATTGTACTAATCAGCTCGTATCATAAGGCACATATAGAATTGTTGATTTAACCATGACGTTTCCAATGAACAAACTTAAATTCCAATCAAGTGAGAAAAAATAGTGGCATTATTGGCTGCCCTCGAAAAGAGAGAAAGGACGATATTGAAAAAAAAAATGAAGTCATTCACCGTTCACTATTCAAAGTCTCTTTGAACATTAGGCCTACATTTGATCAGCTTCGAGGGGTATTGCAAGTCTCGGGGTGATTATACGTGAATTATTTAAAGACCGGCTTAATTAGGTACGAGATAAGAAAGAAATCGCAGCTTGGACAAATTAAATTGTAATTGATAGCGTGGAAATCAAGTGTGAACGCGGCTTAAAATGAGACCGATGGTTATCAAGTATTGCATGCAAGGCCACGTGGGGCAAATTACATAGTTAGTAAGCAGGTTGTTTATTTAACCATGGCATTTGTGATGAAAAAACAACAACAACTGAAATTCTAATCAGGTGAAGAAAATAGTGTCATTATCATGCCCGAGGCACGATAGAAAAGGGGATATTGAAAAGTGAAGCCATTCAGAGCCTACCGTACAATGTTTCTATGAGCATTATATTTTATCAGCTCCGATGGTTCTTGCCAGATTCGGTGGTGATTATACGTGAATTATTAAAACACCAGCTTAATTGGGTACGAGATAGACTTGAAATAATAATAAAAAAAGAAATCAGTATCGATGGCAGAACGCGTTGCTGGCGCGCTTCAAAATGTGTGCAAGAGCAAGGCTGCTCACGCGTATTATACATTTTCAAAGCGTTGCATTTTATTAATCGATGTAAATGTCGATGAGAACAATAACGATGGGAAGTAGAGTCTGATGAATACCGAAAGTGAACAAGGAGCGTGATGAAGAGGAGAGGGAAATTGGAACTGATAGCATGATTTTATTGTAAGATAAGGATGAAAAAAAGAAGGAGGATGACGAAAAAGAGGATGATGATGGAGCAACAGGAAGAGAAGAAGCAGTAAAAACAAAAAAAGAAGAGGAAGAAGAACAGGAGTTGCAGTAGAAGATGTGGAGAACAACACAAGACAAGATTGTGGTGAAATGACCATGATGAAGAAGGTGAGCAAGAAGAAGATGAACAATTGGTGGAGGAGATCAAGGGGACTTTAAAGAAGAAAGATGAGGGGCACGATGATTTATTGTGATACAGAAGAAGAAGAAGAAGAAGAAGAAGAAGAAGAAGAAGAAGAAGAAGAAGAAGAAGAAGAAGAAGAAGAAGAAGAAGAAGAAGAAGAAGAAGAAGAAGAAGAAGAAGAAGAAGAAGAAGAAGAAGAAGAAGAAAAAGAAAAGAAGAAGAAGAAGAAGAAGAATATTGTTCTTCATGATAATAATCCATTCATTCATATGCCAGTGTATGTATTGATAACATAAATACAAAATGTTTAGATGTTGTTTGTAGGTTACCATGGTGAGAGTGTAATAAAAATTATCAATTAGATTTTCCCCCTTTTTGTTACAATATAATGTGGTATGTTGCTTTAGAAATATGTAACACACTTTGGGGTGAAAAGACAAGATATTAAGAAATGCATTTCCATTTCGCTTATTAACATTAATAACACAATCTTTAACTTTTGGTATTTCTTTTAATGACATTAATGGAGGAAGAGGGGGATTGTATTTCAAGGTCATGCGCCAGACACAAAATATCTGTAAAGAAAAGAAACAGAAAAGATAGGTGAAGGTTGTGAAACGAAGTATGTGTGTTTAAAATGAAATGAATGTAGAAAGAGGGGGCTGGTATAAAACATTTATGAGCGAGTCACAAAATAAATAAAAAAAAAAGAAAGAGAAAAGATATGTAAAGAGTATGAAACAAAGTATTTGTTTTTAATGGATGGTATTTGAAAGACTTTGCAGACGAATCCGACGAAAATGACGAAAATGCTGCTAAGTGGGATTTGTGTGCAGTTATCGGTGACAGAATGTATCATGGCAACGACTAGATCGGTAATGGGTTGTGACATTGGATAGCACCTCAGGCGACCGAATGTTTCCCTCACGCTTATTTGGTTGTCTTTCTTGGCTCAGAAACATGATCGAAAAGAACAAGCTCGCCAGGTCCCAAGTCAAGTTTAGTTTCTATTAGTAAAGCATTTTCATCTTAATACCTGGAAACAAAAATCCTGTCTGTTCAGAAGCAAGACAAGATTTATAAGTACGGATATATTGTTTTGTTATCGAAATGGTCGGATTCCTGGGGAATTTCACGTGATGAATATGATCATCGAGTCCATCTCAAACAATGATGACGATCGTGATGATGATGATGATGACGAGGAAAATTGTGAACGTGATGACGATGATATCGAGTAATGGGAAAACAATTTGCGACGATACAGATATGAAGAATATTACGATTACGATGGATATGAACGGAATTATAATTAGATCTTGATGATGACAATTGCAATCAGTGGCGTATAATGTTCCGCTTAACTTTGCCTCAAACACATTATGACGTCTTGGGAAAACGCGAATATGTGGCGGTTTTCATGGCTATCGTTATAAATAAGACAAGTAGCGACAACAAAAATGATTTCAAATACATTAAAATTCCTAAATCGATCATATCAGTAATCATCAGTACGAATACTACATGTATGAATGTGTCATGCAAGCGTCGGAAATATTTTGAATAAAGGAAAGAAACAAACAAGTGCACGCAAATTATTTCCGGAAAGGGGGGAGGAGGGGGAGTATCTACAATTATCACCGAAATGTCCAAATGTGTATTTAAGCTTCCATTGTTGGTATTGATATCGTCAAGGAGAGTGATATTGTCACTGATTTGAAACGGAAGCATCACCTTTGAGGGCCCAGCACTGAGAGAGTCGCACCCTATCAGGATTAGTTAGGAGTGACGGGCGGTCGATCGGATCGAGTCATCAGCGGGATTCGGCCGTCACTTTTTGTGGGTGAATATGAGTGTCACGCTCTAGTTAGCACTTCCTGTTTGCCCTCGACCGGAGAAAGGGGGGTGAGGGGAAAGGGGAGGGGTGAGGAGGAGAGGGGAAAGTAAAAAGTGAATAGGGGGATAAGGGGGATAGCAGCAGGAGAAAGAAAGTGTTTAAGATCATGATGACGAAAGAGGGTTAAGGCATTTAATATGTAAAACGTTTAAATAGCAGAATAAGATGGTTTAAAAAGTTTATACGAGGGTAGGCATGCATATTGAGAGAGAAATGTAGATGGATAAAAAGGATAACAAGCTAGGAGACACGGTTTATTTAGAAATATAGATACAAGTGATAGCTAGAAATATAAATTAGATAGCGACATAAATAGATCGATGAACATGTAGAAGACATTTTTTTTTTTTGGATAAACAAACCACGTTGAATGAGAAGATTGAATTTAAACTTGAGGAAAAAAGTAACTGGTTTATGGTGATCTCAAAAAGTACAAGTAACAAAATATGATGACAAACGAGACGGACGTGCAGACAATGAAAGACAGAAGACGTCCGTCAAGACGAGATGAATATGTAACGGCAGGATGCGATCCCAAAGTAGATACATGCAGTATAATCGACCATAAATTAGGCTAACGCTTCTCACAAAAGCGCTCTTGTTCTATTTTCTTTGATTGACATTTAGCGGTAATGCCACTACGGATTATACAATTTTGCGTAATTATGCGTATTTTTGCTCGCCTAAACCACATAAAAAACTTCACCGGAAAGAGCCAAAAGTTGCAGATAATTGTAGTAACCCGCGTAGGAGTCAAGGTCACTTAAGTTAGAAAAAAAAATGTTGCTATGTTAGCCAAGTTTTTATGAAGCCGGGAAACAACACTGATGTATTGCTAATCTCCTTAATCCCAATGTCTGGCGTAATTTCGTATGATCTATTTCAATTTCCTACTTTTCAACCATCCAGCATGACACTTGACTTATTTTCTCTCTCTTTCTCTCTCTTTATGTATCTATTTCTCAATCTATCTTGTTGTTCCTGTATTTCTTTTAAATAATCCCGTATGCAGTGGTATGGCACTTAAATATTCTAGTGTTTTCTCTCTCCCTATCATCTCTAACTCTCTCTCTCTCCCTCTCTCTCTCTCTCTCTCTCTCTCTCTCTCTCTCTCTCTTTCTGCCTCTCTCTTCCTTTGATTTTATACAAGTATTTATTTTTAACTTCCCACTGTCTGTATCTATTCCCCTCATTTTTGTAACTTTTTTCGAGCCTATGTCATCGATTTATGACAATAATATAGAAATTGGATAGGCACATCTACAAACTTTTTAGCAAAGAATTCCAACTTGATTATCGTTATCTGTTCTGTTATAGACGGATGTTTTTAATGTATTTTTTTGGATTCATGATCTAGATGGATTATGTACAGGATAAATATTATACAAGTTGTTTTCTTTATAGAACATAATTCTATCAAAACAAATTATAGCGATTGAAAAGTATATGTACTATTTCTATGATATTCTCGTGTTATTATAGTAATACATATCGTCATTTTATCCCTCTAACACATGTACATTTCAGAAAAAAATTTATGTGGGTTTATATTTCTTTGAATAGTAATTTTCAAAAAGAATATTACCGTAAAAGTATCGTCCACGTCATACGGACCTGTGTGAGTATTCAAATAATATTTTCTTGTAGAATTTAAATGCAATCGGAAAACAGAAAAAAAAAACGAAAAAGATCCATGATCTGCTCCCATGAATGTCATACTAATAATCAAAGTATTTGACTCTATAACTTGGCGCCGCGGTGTTTGCCTGAACTCACAAACAAGGGTTTTGTGAAAAGTAATGACATTGGTCAACCATTTGCACTGCATTGCATTTTACTTTTCCCCTTTCCAATTTTCCCCTTCAGTCACGGGCCCTGTCGATCTAAATCTTTGAGTGCCAAGCAAATTGTTGCTGAATGGAAGTTATGTGTATTACAAGTGCAAACTGCATCGGTAGCGCATAGCGAGTTGAAAGCTGCACTTCTTTGCTGCTATTACGATATTATTCTGCTTTCTTACGTCATCTGATTGTCTGTCGTTCTTTTTATTCTCATCCAAGCAACGTGAACCTCAAACATAACTATTATAAACATCCGCAGCCCAGGAATCAACATTTCTCATGAACACATCGTTCATCATTTTCCATGTTTCTCCCCAACAGCCCGATGACACATCTCGACATGTTCCACCCCATCTAGCTGTCGACACGAGTCAATTCTTGATAGAAACGTTAGTGACGAACACCTGAAGAAAATGACAAGAACATTTTTCTAGGGTGTCGTGGCTTTTTTTTTTATTTGTATCCAATGCGTTTCGGAAGAGACCGCCTTTTCTTCACCTCCTACGCTCCCAGCCCAGTGCTCAAGTCATCGCCCAGTTTTATTTTTTGTTACCTTTTCTGCCTTGTCACCTGGTAATGAAAGACGAGCGGTGACCTCCTATCGCCTGCACACGAAAAGTACAACCGATATGGTTAATAAAAAAAATGGAGGTTATGTGATATTGTCTGATGATGAAGTTATCATACGATTTAAAGGCCTTTCTGATGATGGTACCCAGTCGTCATTTGGTCATACGAGTCGAACCATAGCCTCGGTACTAGGCTGCGAGTTGCATGGACACAACCCAGTCTGTTAACAACTAAATCTGGTAAAACAGACTACGCACTAATTACGTCATAGCTTTTCTGGCTTCTTCCCTGAGAGGAGGAGCGAGGATGGGATTGGGGCATAGTCTATGTTACCAGACATAGTTGTTAACAGACTGGTTTGTGTCCATGCACCTCAAAGCCTAATACCTAGGCTAGTCGAACCAGCAATGATTATTGTTTTACATTACAAAGGATGTGCAAGAAACCGTTACTATTTATGTGCCATAAGTGCGTGTTTTTTCATCACCAACGCACTCAAATCCGATAGAAAAACATGAACTATGGCAGAGGAAGGGTTAATACCAGTTGTTTCAATATACAATTCTGCTAGAAGATGAATGATTTTCCTTCGCTGATTGCAGTGCTGTAACTAGAAGTGCAGAGTTTTTTGTTAACAATTCAGACAAACTGTATTATCCTCCATCAACATTTTCATGATCTATTTTGCCTTTTCCTTTGACACGCTCTTATCTCCTCTTTCGTGTTGAATATTACTTCCGATTGTATAATGCTAATCTTTTCTAGATGTTGGGATCCTTGCGATGATTGTAAGATGAATTGGATCAGAAATGTAATGATTTGTAGGATACATTTTCACCTTTTATCAATATTTTATAAAGTATGAAATTATATGCATTTATGACTGGCCCTGGCAAAATTCTAAACTTGGAGGTAAAATATTTTTACACAATCCTGTCCCTTTTCTTTCATTTGGTACCAGTTTTGAGGACGAATTTTATACAAATTAACAAAGTTGTGATTGCTTGATATATTTTTTTATTTCATTTTAACAAAGGAAAAAATAAAGTGTGTCTTATTTATAATGCGTGTATAGTCGTCCTTTAATGTTTAAGCTGAATATTTACAAAACTGTATAGAAAGATTATTATCTTTGGAGCCTCCATCACCGTTTGTATCCCTATTCCTCTCTCCATTTAACCACTTTTTTACCAAGCCAGGAAAAGCCTAATGACGTATTACATCTTATATACATTTCAGGTAGTGAGATGGTTAATTCCCTTTGATATGTCGAACTGCATAAAGGTAGATCTTTAAAAACGCGAAGCCCGTCAAACCGTCGGCTTCCACACTTTTCAAGCGGAACGACGAGGTAAAGAGAAGATCGCTCTCGATTTAGAACACCACCCTTTGTCACCGATAAGGATCAACCCTCAAAATGACAAAACAATTTGTTGCAAAAACAAAAATATCCAGGTGACATTTCATCGGGTTGACTCCTGTAATTTCGCATCGCGATGACTCGTTCTTTTGGAGGCCACGACCATACGGTTCTCGTGCGAGGGGAGCTGTGCTTTCCATCGGAATCGCGTGCCCAGTCCGCCCGCCTCCTTCCCGTGAACGCTTCCTTCAGTGTGCCGACAGAAGCGATTTCCCGCTGGAGAAAGCCGTTATTTCCGACGTGGAAAAAGTACACCGGACCCTAAACGTTTTGTATATTTTCTATCTGCCCCTGATGTTTCGCCCTCTTTTACTAGATTGATGTCTCTTTATCTTCCTCTTTTTGGTGTGTCTGTTATAGCGTTCCTTTGCCATTGACTGAAAATCATTGGTAACAATACCCATTTACAGGATGCAACACGCTATCCTTATTACTGAGTGCATGCCTTAAATTTCATTTCAAAATTGAAATTACCCAGCAAGCCCTTTCACTTTATTCTCACCGAATATCCTGTGTGTTCTGGGGAAATTTAACAAAAATGTGGAAATATCCTTGATCACAGTTATGAATATGCCAAATGGATGAAAAAAGTATATAATACAAAATATTCGTAAAGGAAAAAAACACTATATCGAGCCCGATGCGTTGTTACTCAATATTCATGACTAGCAGCTGCTCTTACTAATACGAAGCATACACTATTGCGTCATGTCCACATGGATGTTACAAAGGCAGATTCCACACCATTTTCGCTGATTAACTGACAGTTTTATCATGAACTGATTGTAATATGTACTTATAAGAACAAGTGAATACTATGCTTTCGACGCGGATATGCTAGTTAGCCTTCTATGCGAGACTATGCTCTTTACATGTTGCATATCTGAAAGGAAGATATTACTAGGCCTACCGGTTTGATTAATGTTTTAATAGAAAATGATGTGGTATAAAGTATGAAGTTTTGTCCTTTTCCACTGCAACATAACATCAAATGCTGTGCCTGCTTGACTTATTAGAAAAATATTATCAATACAATTATGATGAATGCATTGTATCACATCAGATATTTGCGTAAGCATCAAATATAAACTATATCTTTCCCTAAATTCTTCTGCGAATTCATGCCTAAAATCCTCGCAAAAACCATCAACAGAACTCAACAAAAATAGAATCGAAGAGAAAATTCACGCACAGCTTTCTTTCGTGACTTGGTGGGAAGTACATAAACGTGCATTCATTAAACGGCTGTGGGTGTTTCACCAAGCTGTTCGTAAGCTAAGCATGGCTTTTACGCATGACTGGTGTCTGAGATAACCCAATGTGTTCATGTGAACTTAATTTCCAACAATCCTAATTGAATTTGACATATCCATAAGCTTTGTATTCAGATGCTTGTTAAAGGGATTGTCCACCCTGAAATTAAGTTGTCTTTGATAGAAATAAAAACATGAATGGAACATGAAAGTGAAGGTTTGATGGAAATCCGGTATGGGATAGGAAAGCTATGATCTTTTGAAATCTCAAAGCTGTGACGTGCGAGGTGCTCTCCCACATGTTGTGTGCTGTATGATTCCATATATTGTTCTTTTTCTCTTTTTGATGAAGGAATATTTTTTTAATTATGTTTTTCATCAAACATTCACGAATATATTTCTTTCGTGTGTTTCTGCTTTCATTGAAAACAACTTAATTTTAGAGTGGACTATCCCCTTAACAACGAGAATTTTAATCAACAAAGATCAGATTTCAACTCATCTCATGGGAATCAAAATCATTGATAATCTGATTTAGCACAAGAATAGATCACCAGTCGTGCATAAAATCGTTAAAAGCTAACGAAGAGCTTGGTGACCCCCCCCCCCCCCCCCCCCACCCCACCGCCATAGTCGTTTACGTGGTCCTGCTCCTCAGAAATTGACAGCGAGGAGAGAGAGAGAGACAGAGAGACAGAGACAGAGAGAGAGAGAGAGAGAGAGAGAGAGAGAGAGAGAGAGAGAGAGAGAGTGAGAGGATGAAAGTAAAAAAAAAAAAGAAATGAGGAAATCTAGGATGAATTTATTACCGATATCACGGCCCGGGAATCCCTTCTAAAAATTAAGCGGGTTTGTGAAGAGGCGCGAAAATTAGCGCGATGCACGACTTCGCACGCGCTTCCACGCCGGTAAGCCTGGCTCAGATACTAACGAGGAAGCGCTGGAGAAGTCTCCAAGATGCCGCGGTTTGCTACAAAATCAGCAACCGAAAGTCCAAGGATTTAGAGTATTTATCAATTTTCACCCCTCTTTACGGGCTGTCAAAAGAAGGATAAAGAGCTGCGACAAGTCTGAGAGTTCGTAAAGGTTAGATAAATTAAGGATTGACAGCTTGACAGCTCGGGGAGAAGGTGCATAAGACCTTTTTAACTCGGTCACATGGCTGTTTCCCCACAATACACACCTCAACGCTAAGTAGCCAAGGAAGGCTTGTCTTTACAAGTCTTAAAGGAATCACCTTTCGTTATAAATATTTCCTCAATAAATATCTAGTTTGCCGAAATGCATAACTGAATGATCGTGTTTCAGACAAAGCGTGTATTGACGTTATTATATTATTTTCATTATAGAAATCAATTGTGACTATTTGAGAATTTGAGAATTTGACAGTTTGTACTTTAAATTGGGCATGGTATCAGCTGATACAAACTGAACCTGAATCCACATAAGGTTATATTTATTTATTTCTTGCTAACTATGCATGTCTCCGTTTGATAAACATGCAACTGAACACGATTTGTGTGTATAGCCACAAAAAATGGGGAAATAGTGTCATTTGCACACACGTAGTGATCTTGCTCGTAGATATTAACTTTCAATAAGTTGCAATTTCAACGAAAATTTGATGGATTAATTCATTTTAAAGCATTTCCCCCTTCAAATTCGCACATTCTTAGAAGTAACAGGCTAGTCAACGCAAGCACGATGACAAAATCCCAAGCTACATGGAATGTGTAGGGGCTTCTACTGTGCGACATTGCAGCCTGGTGATTAATGTAATTAAAGTCATCATCAGCGTGTACAATTCACACTCTGTTAATTAAGATGCAAGTTCATAGCAAAAAAAGTTGGGGACCTCTTTAAACGTCTTACTCTACACCGCTAATTAAAAGAAGAATAAAGTTGAAAGCGAAGGAAGAAGAAAATTAATCTTAAGAGGCACGAAAAAAGGAAAAAAGTTAGAGAAGATAGGCATCTGCTCAAGGTTTAAAATAAGGTATCGGAATATTTTAAGGAAAGAGTGGGGAAGTAGAACATGCACCAGTCAAGGGCAAACAGAATCTCTAATCCTTTCCCGATTAAAACAGGTGAGGAAGCCGAGGGTGATGTTTTTATTGCTTCATCCGGAAAGTTGTTCCATTAAAGTTGCGAGGAGGCGAGCTGGTGTCTGCATTGTCCATATCTATAATCATGATAATCACCCGTCATCTTCATCCATCAAACTCTGCCAAGGTGATTCCCATCGACACCAAAGCTTACGAGCTCTCTCTTCCTCTCTCTCTCTCTCTCTATCTTTCTCTCTCTCTCTCTTTCTCTCTCTCTCTCTCTTTCTCTCTCTCTCTTTCTCTCTCTCTCTCTCTCTCTTTCTGTCTCTATCTCTCTCTCTCTCTCTCCCTCCTTCCCCCTCTCTCTCTCTCTTTCTTTCTCTCTTTCTCTCTCGCGTAGTGTAAAAAGTTGGCCACGAGGTGGCAGAATTTCCTTTCAGCAGAGGACACCCTTCCCAGTCGTTCTAATAGAGAGCTCAATACCATGATGCGTTCGCACAAACGACTCGTGATGGCGAACATAGTTGATTACTATAGGTGTAGTAAGCGAGAGTGTGAACGCAACTACACGAAGAATATATTTTATTTTTCAAATATGACTGATCTAAAAAAAAAAAAAAAAAAGAATCAATACATACAGCTATCGTAACCATGGTTAGAGCTTCATCTAGGAATAAGAAACTCATTTGCATTTCTTTTATATTGAAAATCAAATCCATTCTACTAGACGTTTTGTACCACCTTTCGTTGGTCTTCAAGGTTTGTTACAGGGGGTAGGATATATCCACAAAAGTCTCCTTCAAAGAGTACTACAGAACTTCTTTGAAAAACAGTTCGCTTATTTCATTATCCTGTCAAAAATTGTTGAAATGAATTAAATAGATAATTAAACAAAGCTCGCATGAGCGGAAAGCGTGATTGTTTTTATATCGTTAAATGTTTTAACAACCCCTTAATTTTCCTGTAAATTAGACAAAATGTCAAGGACACTAGTACACTGTTATGTTTAAACGTGGAAATGATTTTGTTTCTTGTTCTCACGCCAGAACGCTGTTTCTTTAATCCCTTTTGTGCCAAATAAAGCGTTGCTCTACATGATTTCTGTGAATTAGCTGTAAAGAAATGCACATGTGTCCCGCAACGAGTTCAAGTGATGATCGCTTCCTATCAGCTCAATCTCTTCCCCGTTCCCCGTAATGGTTCATAATTGGTTTACAGCCTTGTCCTACCCTCGGTGAAAATCCACTTCCTTCCTGACACTCACCCACCCAGCCACCTACCCACCCCCACACACACTCACTCACACACTCACTCACTCACTCACTCACTCGCGATGATGTTCTTTGGGCTAATTTACTTTGAAATATCGTCTTTATTTCAGGCCTCAACCCGCTGAGCCTGGTCAACAGTTGGCGCGTGTTTGTGAGTTAGTGTGAAGGGAACTTGCTAGTTTTGGCGTCTATCTATAACCATGTGATTCGATCGGGAAAACCGCGGATACCTGTCGTTTGGTGGCGTAACCAGTCGTTTAGAATAGTAGAATATGGGGGTGAGGGTGCAAGGATGTAATCTGCTTCAAAAAAGGGGAAGTAAGATTTGATCTCTTTTGTTCAATAAGAGTTCTAAGATAATACTTATCTCTCTTATATCTCAGTGTCTGTGTGTGTCTCCCCCCCCCCCCCATCTTTCTCTCTCATGTCTACCATCCCAACCCTGAGACCTCCCTCTTCCCTCCTTGCTAACATTGCGTCTCTTTATCTTTCATGATGAGACACGTACGCTATATGACTCAAACTATCCAAAGGGAAAAAAATAGGGCGTCTCCTTACCACCTACATGACCTACACGCGCATCTGTCAAAAGATAAATCCATCTCCTCTTGCAGGTGGATTGTGTTTAGTTTGTTTTCATCATGGACTTCCTTTTCCTTGCTGAATTATGACATTATTACATAAGCCCCTCCACATCACACACACACACACACACACACACACACACACACACACACACACACACACACACACACACACACACACACACACACGAACACGACACGCACACACGCAAACACACTTTATTAATTATACATGTACAAAAATTGAATTACACACACGTACACACGCGCGCGCGGCCACACACATACACAGATACACTTTCCCTCTTCCATCCATCTTCCCTCCGTCACCTGTATAAGAGGGTTGGAATTAACGCCTCACCCCACCCTACCTCCTTCTTTTGTCGGGTATTGAAAAATCCCCCAAATTTTACAAATCAGCTGGTGACGCCCCCGCGGTTAAAATACATGTACGTGTCTCTGACACTTCCCGGCATTCTCCGGCAGCCGAGATCCCGTCCAATCTCCTCGCCGGACTGAGCTCAGCGAAACGTCGCGGGAAAATGCGATCCGACGTCTCCGAGCCTGTCACGTGATTCCAATGAATCAGGTGACCTTATCACGAGTCATGTTCTATCGCGAGGCCGTGCAGACATGCAACCCAGTTGGACTCCATTCAAATGCTCCTCCTCGGATAGTATCGTGGGAGAAAACGGTAGTAGAAGATGGGTTGGGCTGAAATGCACTGCGAAAAGAGCTAGTTCTGTAATTACGTTGCAGTTTTTGTCCTTTTGTCTATGCGTGACGGAAATATTAATTTTTCTTGCAAGAAATTGACAGGAAGTGAAGAAATAACCCAAATACCAACATCAAAGTTTTTGAGACAGCTCGGTCTAAGTTTCAATCATTTGGGTGAGTAGGGCATTTCATAGACAGTTTGATTGGTTATCATAAACCAGAGCGGAAGTTTTGAGCTACTTATATGAAAGGAGGAAATCGATGCGCATGCGCACATTGCATTCCTCTGCCAACAAGGTCAAAGCACATAATGAGGGTCTTCATCTTGTCCCCATGTTGACTCGCATGATTAGCCAGCCCACATCTCCGCTAGAATGAGAAATAGGACCAAGAAACATATTTATGTCAAAAAAATGTATTGCTTGAACTGATATTATTCCCTGCCCTGAAATTGGCATGTACATAGCCAGTATCAGGGAGACCGAGATAATTGTTAAGCATGTTGGAAGTTTTAGTTGAGAATCGATAGATGTATCGACATTGAAACGTGTATGAAATGGCCGCTGAAAGGAAAAAAGAAATACGGTCGCCTATAAGCAGGTGGTCGTTCAGTGCATGTTCCGATTATGCACGTTTCAATAAGAAAACAAATATTTTAGGAACTGCAAAAATATTGTCTATATAGACAGGTTGTCTTTCTATAGAGTTGGTTGCCAAAGTAAGTTTGGCGGTTTAAGTGTTTAACTTTTGTCTCGCTAAGGGCCGTGTCCCTACGTCCCTATGATTTTTTTTTTGAGGGGGGGGGCACTCCCCACCCCTTCCCCTCCGTACTCCATCCATTCCACCGCCACCACATAAACGTCGTGACGGAAAACAAACCTGATCTCAAAAGTGGTAACATATGCGTCTGTCTCTCACCTAATTCTATAAAAAGACAACAAAAAAGAAAAATTGTTTTTTCTGCCAAATTGGGGACATCTGTCCGCAAAATCGACAAACGTGTTAACAATTATGTTCATGAGTCTCACACCTGCTGCTATATATTTAGCCTAGACACCACCAAAAGTCACATTCGTTATGTCTAGTTTTATCAAAGTGCGTTATGATAATATCTCTTTCAAAATATTTGAACGCAACCCCTTTCCTCCTTTTTTTTCCTTCTTTTTTTTTCCTCTTCCAAATGACTTCCACCCCCATTTCCAGAAATCCAACGATGACGCGCCTTGTAATTGTAGCACGTCCCCTTCGCCTAAAATCCTCTTAGCTAGACATGCAAGGTTGGGGCAAAAAAAAATTGCATTGTCTCTATCTTCTCCTAATTTCTTACACGTGTGAAAATAAAAGACACTTTTGAATTAAACGTGAGCGAACATCGATCATTTTCTTTCTGTGAGCAGTGTTGAGATGTCAAGAGGAGGGATGATAGGAGCAACTTACTTGACAGAAAACATAGTTGAACGACGTAAAGACCATAGCAACAATTTGTAGCGCCACCTGAAAATGATAATGATGCTGCTGCTGCTAATGCTGCTGTTGTTGCTGCTGCTGATGATGAACGTGGTGATGATGATGGTGATGATGGTGATAATAATGATAAAAAGGTAATTGTTTTTTGTAAATGGTAAATTTGGAATAGAGCATGATAGATTAAACACAATAGATATCTAGCATGATCAAAATTTACATTCCATTGCGCTGTCAGTTACGTCTAAGTCTTGTCATCCTAATTAGCCTCCAGAAATATACATCTGTTTAAATTTTCCAAGTCTAAAGGAGATTTTTATGCAATATTCATGACTGTAACCCCCCGAATTAAACCTTGATTTCCTCACTCTTTCCATGTGTTTGTGATTGCGGTACCACTTTGACAATGACTTTGGTATTTTGTTTTGTATCTAAACATTTTATTTGTATTTCTCTATTTCTTCCTGTTCGTCATTGCGGAGGTGTTGAGGATACAATTCGTCCCGTCTCAGACCGAAGGCGTAAAACGAAGTCGCCACCGTGAACTTTTCAACTCGTCCCGGAATCCAAAGACTTTCGATGTTTCTCGCTTTATCATCGGCGTTGCCAACAAGCAATGAGTGCTAAAATTACACCAAGGCGCTGCGGACATCTAAAAAGTGGCCCAATGTTTTGACATGTGAAGACACATTCAAAATAAACATCAAATATATTCATGTTTTAATAGATGAGATGTAACGTTTACAAGTTTTCCAGCAAGAGAGATGTTTTGTTGAAAGCAATCTAAAGGAAGGAAACTGGAAAACTGAATTAAATTCAAGTTGTCTGCATTCAAGTTGTCTGCATACTGAAAGGAGCAGAACATTGGTAAAAATTAGCGAGACAAGAAAACGAGGTAGGCTACGAGACCAAAGTAGCCCAAAGGTGCGGGAAAAGCGCAGTGTTGGCAGCACTTCCCATTTCCAATGTTGTGCTTTCCCCCCAAGGGTCTCTAAACGAGAGAGGGAAGATCGCCTGTCTGTTTGTATCATCGCCTCAGCGCGAAAAATGCCAAAACAGTGCCTAGCACGTCAAGTCATGCGCAGCCTACGTCCCGTGTCCCCAATCCGTAATTGAATAGATCACATTTTGCACCCCAGCTCCCTGTCCCAGGCCTAGGCAGCTGAATGTGTCATGTCGGTTTTCGCCCAAGGTGTCTGCACAAGTCGACCCCATTTTCCATAATAATTCCCCAGCATAATGCACAACAATCATTACTCACGCGTCTCTTTTTATCTTTTTTTTACAAGCGCGCAAACTTTTTTTCTTTTTGATATTACACCCCGCCCGTGACCTTCATCTTCCTGCTAATTTCACCTCCAACACTCACAAGATCGCCGAAGGGGAAAGACGGATCGTCTTGGATTAGGCTTTCAGAAGTCTTGGGATCGTTAGTGAGTTGACGAGGCAACCAGACTGCTACTATTGTGTCAAAATTGAACGGCGGATGTGTAACGTTAAACGCGCGGAAGCGACATGTTAAAAGTATAGTTCATCTCCTCTTTTTTTTTTTTTTTAAATTTGAAGCCTGCTTGTTAGTTGTTGGAAGTAATTACGACTCAACCTGTCACTGTCAAGGCCGGAGTTTACATGTACAATAAGAAAGAAAAAACGGTTAAACAAAAACAACAACGCGTGCGTCCAATGTAATCGGGTTGACGGCTATGGTTGACGGCTCGGGGTGTGATGACGTCATGATTTGTGGTGTGGAAATTGGCGCCCCCTGAACATCCAGGTGAGTGAGGCGTATCATGTCATTTGCTCACTGAGCGTGATGTCTAGGGGGTGGGGTTAGTTTAGGATTAAGGTTAGGGGTAAAGGAAAGGATTTTAACTAACCTAACTAAGTTAACTGACCTAATATCTTATAAGGTGGTTTTACGGTGTTGCTTGTATCATTAATGGGTCACAGAATAAGAGTAGACCAAAAATATATAATCTGATGACCTGTATAAGTGCAAAAGATGAGTTTGTCTTCAACCCCCCCCCCCCCCTCGTAATAGTTGATATCAGTCGGCTTTTGTCTGTGATACCTTGAATTCATAAATCTATCGATACTGTACTGGCAAGACAAAAGGCCTTCAAAAAGGTGATCGTGAGCAATATTCTTGTATATTCATGTATTGTCCATTTTAGAAACTTACTGAAAGTTATTTGCCCTCAAATGATCCACATTTTGAGTAAATTGTAATTCAATCACTTGGATCATTTGAGGGCAAAACTGGACAAAACATGAATTTCAGACCATTGGCAAGAAGATTGCTCACGATCACCTTTTTGAAGGCCCTTTGTCTTCCCAGTACAGTATATTCCCTTTAATGGTGAAATAATACACAAATATACCAAGCTGTGAGATTGTATAGTGGAAATTATCTATCTGAGGAGGGAGTGGCATAGAACTATTTTTTCCGAGGGGCGAAGCCCCCGAGGAAAAAATAGCAACTTATGCCAGTCCCTCCGAAGATGGATAATTTTCACTATACTTTCGAACTCAATGCTTGGTATATTTGTTTTATATCCCTTTTGTAAAACAATAACAGAACAAAAATACTAATAAATACTATTTAGAAAATAGTAAAACTTTCGGTAACAACGTGTAGTTGTATGTGGCCTTTTTTTCTCTGTCTCGATATCGGTTCATCCCAGGTAAATGCGCAACACGTCGCGCACTGCATTCATGCGCGCACTAATTTACGCCTGCTCAGGTAGAGAGCATGCGCAGTAGTCCCAAGGAAGAAAATAGTAAATAGAGCATGCGCAGTCCTCCCCAGGAAAAAAAAGTGAAAACTATCCGGAGCTCTTCGAGCATCAATTGACCAATCACTTCCTAGAATACTCATGAATATTCATAGAAGGGATATAATCAACAATATGATACGTTAAGGATCAAAGAAATACTCCTTCATTCTCCCTCTCAATAATCCACACCTTTAAAGCGCACTGGAGCTATATAACGCCCCCCCCCCCTTTCCCTTGTAGCCCTAGTCCCCATAACAGTCGGCACCGAGCCCCAGCAGTTCGAAGATACGATGTGGTTCTGTCAAAGGGTGGGGATGAATTAGAAACAATTAGATTACCTACCGCACGACTAGAGTGCCTTTTGGGACATATTATTTTAAGCTCTCTTTTGGATCACGGTGACTAATCCATCTAATGTCAAGGATTTGCGGTATAACACGTTGACGTTAGTCCGTCCAGAAAAAAAAATGAAATACGAAGAAAGATTAATCATAATATCGTTTATAAAATGCTCCATGTCAAGCGAAATATCTATCGTGTTTCTGTAAAAGAAAATTCCGAATAGCAACTTAACAACAACAAGAAAAACACAAAATAAACACTATCTCGCGTTATGTACGATCATTTCATCCCCAACGCACCCACGCACACAACCATTTACAAACAAACACACACACCAAAATCCATTTACAGGTTTTTATAAACAATATGAATTTTGCATTTTAAATATTAAAAAAATGTACCTAATATGTACAACTGTAAATATGGACATATATACATATTCCAAAATATTATACAAAAGATAAACACTAAAATTTCAATTTCAATTTGCATACAAATCATCATGAGCAAGATAACTCCCTCACACCCTCCTCAGTCTCTCTCTCTCTCTCTCTCTCTCTCTTCTTATCTCTCTCTCTCTCTCTCTTTCCAATGCTCTCTGACGTACTCTCTCTCTCTCTCTCTCTCTCTCTCTCTCTTTCTCTCAGCCTATCTTTCTCCCTCCCTCTAGCCCCTCAAATAAAATGTGTAGCTTACCCATTTCTTCGGCCACGATTGAATAGCGATCGATATTGCACCGTGAGACCAATCCCGGTCCATTACAGGCAGGAGACAAAGCTGTCGGATCTAGATTGCCCCCAACACTCTCACCCCTTCTCCCTTTCCCCTGCGACTCCATCATAATCCGATGTCATTGCTAACAAATCAATACCCCAATGGCGATGTCACATAGTCAAGAAGTCAGTTCAAGCCACCGCAAACGACACGACTTTGCCACGATTCAACAGTCGTAACGGCCTACGATTCGAAATGTGACGTCACCTGCTTACACAAATGCGATGTCCTGCAGTTCACACAGTCGTTAAGTTTTAAAACTCATGACTGGATCGTGTCGCATGCGATGGCCTTTACAATCTGCACTCGTTGGGTAGCCCTGTGTAGAACCATGGACCTACTAGCAAAACAAACATTTACAAAATATTGACAAAAGGGGAGAGCATTTTATAACACAGAATTAATTATTTGTGTATGTTATGTGCCAACTTTGTGCAGGGAAGGGCAAGGTATAGTGTACTCTAGGCTCTAGACCGCGTTTAATCAGCCCGAATGTGTGTACACAGCGTGCGACGGAACTCGGTGCAACGAATCGAGCGATTGCGCGATCGCCAAGAATTGCCAGCCCGGAGCAATCGTTCGACTCGTTGCGCTGAGTTTCGTCGCGCGCCGTGTACACGAATTCGGGGGTGATGAAATGCGGCTCGAACCTAGACTAAGTCTAGTGATGAAATATCGTCAATGCGACAATAAAGTGTAGGCCTAAACTAGACCATTGAAGTACATCATAGGGAGCACCGCCAAACACTATAGCTTTCTCGGAACATCCGACGAGGATATGATCCTGAGAAGGTTAAAGGGGATTAAAAAACACGTTTTCCCGTTCATTGACTGGCTGTTCGATGTAAACTTTCCCGCATGAAGTATAGTCAGGTAGTTTAAATGTATCAACTAGTTTTACTACAATTTTTAGTTGGTCTGTCGTGATTTTTCTTTCGCCCCGTTATCTTAAATGCATTATAAAAACATTTTGTTTGCACATACACGAAACCATTAAGGCAAATCTCTGCTTTGTTAGTATGTTGAAGTGTGAGCTTTCATAAGCGTTGCCTTTGACATGTAATGAATAGATGGTGTCCCCATGGAAGGTCCACGGTGTCACCGTGCATTTACCATCCCGTGCAGACCACCTTATACTTGTCCACAAGTATGTCTCATTGTATTTTTGTTCTCACATGTTCCCGCGTACTGTTTGTTTCATTTCAGACACAATTTTTTCATACACCTTTCGACCAATTTTTGATTACGAATTAATGACTCCTTTTTACCTCCCGATATTTTCTTTTCCTTCAAAAATTTGCAAAAATGGGCGTGAGTGCGCATCATCATATCTTAAGTACATTTTAGTAAAGTTTTTATGCGTTGGGCATCTCATAATTAACATTCTGTTTTATAGTTTGCATCATCCAAGCTTACTACTATTGGCGAAAGAAATTAGGAAAACAAACAAAAAAGAACAAAAAAATGAAGAAAAAATACAGAAGGTTATAATGTCATAAAAGATAGAAAGAAAACAACACATTAGAGTGGATTTAAAAAAAAAGTTAAGCGATGGTTGCCAGGAGTTCAGGTGTCGTGACCTCGGGCTCGCATTTAAGCTCATCACCCTCACCGACTACCATTAGTTCCTTTCTGATATGGCGACCGGCCCATTCGCATGTCCCTCCTGCGCTCCTGCAAACAAAGCAGATCCCAATCACACCGGGCCATCCGGCAAGCCTTATATTGGAGTAAGACGGAATCAATCCCAGAACCTTTTTAGCAAAATTAGCAAAAATGACAGCGGATGGTCTATGTGGGGATCGAACTCTCGACTGCTCCAGCAGTCGTGTTTATTTGTTTGGCACTGTGAACCGGGTACATCCGCCTTCAAACAGGCGGGCCAAATTTGGGGTGCATATTGAGGAATATACATTGTGTGTGCGCAGAAGACTTCAGAACTACTTCATGTACTAAAGTGCTTGTGCAGTAGTACTAGGTGTTAGAAAAAACTTGTTGACATTTTTGAAAAATAATAAGAAATAAGCTACAGCTCGAATGAAGCTGAAAAAATAAAGTCAAATTATGTCATATATTCTCGGAGCAGGTTTCGTGATAATTCATCTATTATTTATTCTTGTGATAATGAGATTTTCACTTTTGGACAAATTTGGACGTAAAATATATAAATGTAACTGAGACCTTGGTCTATGGTAAAACTTGCCTTCATGTTTCATTTTGATCACGTCATCATGGTGTAAATCTTGATTTTAGGCATTTATATTAAAATCATGACGTATCTACGTGTTATGTCATTGGAAGGGGCATAATATTTCCAATCATGAAATGCCATAACGGTCTTCCACGAGCTGTATCTCGCTCATGTTCGGATATTTTATGTCGGGATCATGTCGAAATGACAGCTTGAATATGAATTTCTAAATGATTCTAGCCGCTGCTGGGCATTACGTGTTAATTGAATGGGAATATTTGTGGATATTGGTTAAGACGCTGTATGTCAGAACGCGCGACTCCGGTTCGATCCTGGTGTGGGTAGGGTCATTCCTTCATTCCTTTTGCAATGTGACTTTTTCCAACTTCTTTTGCTCTATCGCTCACTTTGTCCTTCTCTTTGAGATTTTTTATCCATTTTTTTTTTTTATCTCGCCCCTTTATCTAAAGCTTGTATCAAATACATTTTGTTAGCACAACCACGTGACCATTCAGGCAAATCTTTGCAATGTTAGTATGTTGTAGGTGCACTGTGAGCTTTCGTGAGCGTTGCCTCTGATTTCTTATGAATAAATAGTGTCACCATTGAAGGTCCATGGTATCACCGTGTATTTACCAGCCCATGTCTGTGCATGAATTTGCCAATACAGACCACCTTATACTTGTCCACAAGTTGTAATTGGTAAAGAGGGTATTTTATTTATTTCATATGTCCATGAGAATCCCCCCAAAAAAAATCGTAGTCGAAATCGCATCTATTGTTTACTAACGATTGGACGATATCATCCTTTTAATAAATTATTTTTTTTATCGTTCTCCAGTCGACTCGCAATAGACAAGAACAAAGTGTAAAACAGATTAAATGGATAGCGCACTCTGAAATTAAGTTTGTTTAAAAAAAAAGAAAGCATGAGAGAAACATGACGGTTCTACGAAAATTGGTCAAAAGATAAGAACGTTATGATCGTTTTATTTTGTTATTTGTGACGTCACGTGCGAGGTGCTCTCCCATATGTTGTGGACTCATTTTTCAAAAAAAAATCCTCTTTCTGTCTGGAGGAATACATTCTTTTCATAGCGGTATGTATGTAATAACACTTTAAAATCAAATAACTTTCTTTTCCTTTAAACAATTTTCGCCTAACCCAATGTTCCTTTCATGTTTCTGCTTTCATTAAAACCTATCTAATTTCACGGTGAACTATCCCTTTAATGGATTATGATCATCTTTCTCGAGTAGACTCGCAATAGACAAGAAGAAAGTGTAACACAGCTTACTATAATCACATCACCTCATTAAGATAAAAACATAAAATAGAACATCTCATTACCTGACATATATCCGACCATTAGAAACAACGGAATATATTTCATTTCAACATAATAATGGTAGGTTAAGTAAATATGGATTGTATCCAATCAGAGAAAGTACTGGCCGAATAGGCTTTCTGGAGCAAATTAGAAAAACTAATAAACTGTGTATAATCATGTTTTTAATATTGATATGAAATGATCATTTCATTTAAATGTGTAGGCCTATATCATTAGTTTGAACAAACACCTTCTGCACACTCGTATTGTGCCTCTAAGTACTACTTATCATCCTCTTAAAACCGATATGATTGATGGGAAGGTTGGTGGGGGTAGAAGCGATGTAACGCTGAGATCTGGGCAGGAGACATGCTGAGAGTGAGCTCACAAACACCTCCATGAATGGGGCAACAACGGCCAACAAGCACGATCGATATCACAATCATGAACTCATCCAGACGAGCAAGAAAAGAGTCATCATGGTAGCTCAAGTATAACCGATTTGATTGATGTGAGAACATATCCTTACGGAGGCGTGGGGGGGGGGGGGTTGGGAGAGAGAGAGAGAGAGAGAGAGAGAGAGAGAGAGAGAGAGAGAGAGAGAGAGAGAGAGAGAGAGAGAGAGAGAGAGCGGACACACCGCAAGCTGCCGAGCTGGGTTCAGAAACACCTCACACAATAGCCCGTGAAAGCGATCGTCTGCGACGGGCGCGCTGGCTGCTCCGCCCCGCTTCCCCGCCCCGCTCGTTTGAAGTCAATTTCCCGTCCCGTGGCCACGGCCAGCGACGGGGGCCCTTACACGCAGGAAATTAGAACTGCCTTGTTAATGGCCAGTCGAAGAGTTTCTCGCCAGTGATCCCTCCTCCTAATTCAAGATGGAAGTTTCGATTTCCCTCGCGACCTTGACCCTGAATTGTGTTCCCAGTTCATTTAAGGCCCCTGAGTTTTCTCGTCATTCAATTTCCCACCCCCCCTTTTTTTTCATAATAATAGATTACATGTATATACTTTTTTTTTTTTATAGATACTCATTAATTTGTTTGTAGCCTATTCGTCCAAATGTTAATTTGGACAATGATTTACTCTTTATAATATAATTTTTCTGCCACTAATGGATACAAAGCCCATACACCAGTCTTGTATCTGGCACAGAAAGGATTAAACGCGTAGGGAAATATTTCAGAGAAAGGTATGCAACTGATAAGTCAAAGATAACGATGATAACAGTGCATATTGGATATATGAACTTTTGTAAGTAGTGATGCAATGTGAATCTATCTTTGTATGCGCCATTGATGTATTTTTGCACAGGAAATATGTGTACAATCAAACCCTTAAAGAATCAGTTAATATGGCACACATAATAGTGTGTTTGGTGATAAGTTCAGACAAAAATTAGCTCCCGAGTAGTTGATTGATATTTAATGTAGGTATTGCTTGTGCTACCGTTAGCCTGCCTTGTAGATTTCGAAATAAAGCACAGTATTTGAAACTAAAAAATTTGGAAAAAAAGGAAAAGTGGGTCGACATAATAACGAGAAGAAGAAAACAAATAAATATGTTTGTTTTCTTCTTATTGCTATTCTTTTTTAGATAAGAAGAATAAAAAGAAAATGGATATCAAAGGTGGGGGTGGGAGGAAAGGAAAAACAAAGAGAGTGATACTCGGATTGAGAAAAGAAAAAAAGAGGAGCAGGAGGAGGTAGAAGAGGAAACCAAAGAGACTAATATTCTCAATCATATTGCCTTTATATTGCCACGAGAAATGCTCCAATTCGCCCTTTAAATAGTGTGGATGTCGACTAGGAGAACGAGATGAAGGAAAATAACCAGATAAACGATAACAGCTATCACCAGAACAAAGGAAAATCATAATAAGCCTAAGAAAATGGATAATTATTGACCCATCTTCGGTTGAACTGCGTTGTAAATTGAGTGGTGTCAAACTTGACTGTTCTGCTGGAAGTATTCAACAAAACATTTAGCTGCTTATCCTGTGTTCGCCCGTAGGTCTTATTTCTTTGAGTGCAAAATGCGACAATATTCAAAATTAATACACACAATTCCCATGGAGTAAAAGTTATTGCAGCACACACATGATTAATGAGACGATGACCTTTGCCATTCGCGAAAAAGATGTAATTCAGATCACTACGTACGCAATGCACTCATCAACACAAACTTTTTACAATTATATTTTTTAAAGGGGTTTACTTTGAAAATATTGTTATACCATTGATTGTCCAATTGGTTATATCTACTTTCGAGCTTTGATTGAAACTAGACAGTAGTTAGCTTCACACAAAAACGATTTTAGCAAACAAGATAGCGCTATGTACAGAGTAGGATGATGGTTGATGGGTAGTGATGATGAGAAGAACAAGACGGAGGTGCAGACAAGGAGAAGGAAGATAGGCAGAAAGTGGAGGAAGGAGAAAAACGGAAAACAGGCGCACTCTGCCTCGAAAAGCTGAACATTGCTTGCCAGCAATGTTCTATATCTTGTTTGTTCTTTTATCATCATCAAGGGAAAATGGACAAAAACGTCCGGTGCAAACGAAGAGTAGGCCTGTGAAAGAGGTGTTTAGAGAGCAGCGGTTTGGTACGGCAGATTATTTTCTATAGGAAATCAATCTTGAAACTTATGGCTTTGCTCCATCCGCCCTCATCGGTAATAACATGTACAAGCTTGAAGTTGCCGTAGCAGCCACTTATGTCCCCCTACATGTAAACAACAGTATATTTGATTGGCCAATGCAATAAGGTCTTTGTAATAAAGCTAATGCTTCCTCGTCCGTAATCGACCAATCCAATTAGCCGTACATAAATGGTTTGTACGTATTCGATACGTGCGTAAGGTTACGCTGTCCTTTCCATTTATCTAAACCAGTTACTATAATCGGGAAATGTAAGTTACTGGTACTGCTACGAGGATATGTCGTAGACTTAGACAGAACTGTTCATCATAATGGTGAGCATTATTACTGATTGAGTTGGTATCCATACTTTCCAGGGAGGTATGTAACCGTTAGATCTGCCGAAGAAGTGAGACCCGGGCCCGCGCCCGGGGGACTGGGCCTGGCACACACTCGGAGCCAGACCGAGGCTCCGGCACGGACATACGCCTGGAGTTAGGGCGAGGGAAAGCTGCAACGGTCGATGTAGTATAGGGGACTGCCTGTGTCTGTGTCTGCCTGTGTCTGTGGCATACGAATACGAGGGAGGCTTGTAATGTTACTATTATTTTTTTTTTAGAGTACTGCTCAACATCCCAATGCAAGGGCCCAGTGGAAAGAGGATGCACTGATGTTATAGCGATGGGAGGGAGAGAATTTGGAAGTGTTGCTTTGCTTCTGATTCTGTGTGGTGGTGTGACCTAGCCTAGGTCCTAATTCCGCGCGTGTCGTTATTTTGCGCACTAACACTAAATAGTAAAATTCGCTTAAACGAGAGAAGGATACATGATGCTTACGTGGGACTAAGGCACTGTGTTCTTCGAACAGTCGAACAAGATACATCATTTAGTTCTAAACGTCCATAAAATCAATAAAAAATAATAGTATTACCAATCACTGCCAATTTCGAAGTAGGCCTATAATGCGAGTGCCTCAAACTGGCCCCCTTGTTTTCTTTTGAATATTTTCATATGAAGATAAACAGGTACAGGTAAAATGCTGAAATTTCACTCACAAATCAGTAAAATAATGCTCTTTAAAAATTATACTTTTGGATTGAAGATTGAACTTTCAGAGAAATTGCACTTCGAATATCACTCGGTAAAACATTGCACATCCCCATCACTGATCCTTGAAACTGGCCCCTACCGATAATGTGCGATATCTCCGTCTGATATTTCACCAGTAATATTGCATCTTGATCATGCTTGTTCAAGTGCGGTGAAAAATTGACGGATTTTAAGCGATCGATGAGGAAATCACAGAAGTACAAACGCAAGTTGAAAAACAGATATTTTAAACAAAAATGCGCATTTGTCAAATATGTCCACATTTTGTCTAATTTTGCTTCCAAAAATCATGCATTTTGTTTACTAATGCGTAAATACACAATAAATTGTGCGTCCAACCTTCGATAATGCTCAATTACAGGTGTAGCAGAAATACGCGGGGGGCGATTTCAAGGGTAGGGGCCGGTTTGTGGACCACTCACTATATTTACTCAAATGGCTGGTATGTGCTTGACAATAAGAGGTGGTTTTCAAAGTTTTGACACTTGTTGTCAATCACAACATTAAGTAAACTTCATGAGCAAAATTAGGTCACATGTGAGCGGACGGCGGAGTCAGTAACCGTTGCACATTTCTCGACATTACATTGATTTTGATCTGCAATTTGAATTCCAGGCCATGAAATGTGATTATATAAGATATTCTCTCTTTTTTTGAGGTATTGGACGTTATGTGTAATAATCTAGGTGTCTTGGAATCATAAAGAAAACCAAAATGTGTGCAAAATATGGTCACCCCATCATATAGTATACAAATATTTCATGACCGCGAGGGATCTTGTGGAATCTATTTGCACCGACGTTAAGTGGAGGGCGTGCGGTACTATTTTTGTACCGCACGCCCTCCACTTCACCGAGGGGACCAATAGATTCACAAAGTTCCCGAATAAAGATCATGAAATATTTGTTTTATATCCTTCATTAATATATTCTTTGTTCATCAATTTAATTCTTACCATGGACCTTGTAATATAGTGCCCATGCTCTAAGCTCGGAACACAGGAGCCCGATTCAGATATTTTGTTATTTCCTGCGGCTTGAGCAAACCAACGGAAATTCAAGTTGCACCTCGGCTGCAACAATGCGGGTGTTCCGGCAGCGCGCCCATTGATTTTCCGCTAAAACATCAAAAGGCAGCTGGAAAGAAATGTATCGCGTAGATTTTGAGTGTCGCGCATTTACCTGGGATGAATCGATGAAAATTGTATCGATCACCGATAGCCCAGATATCGATAATCCAGAGGGAAAAATAAGACTATTTTTGACTTGACGTCACGAAGTAGTACTTTTTTTCCCTCTGACGTCACGAAGTAGTACTTTTCTTCCCTCTGAGCTCTCTTCCTTCAAATAAATCATCTATTTGTGGTCATGTGACACCCTTTCAACCAATCAATTAACTGGAATATATTAATGAGGGATATAATAGTTACTACAGTTAGTACAAAGTACTACTGGCACTGTTTTGAAAGTATCTTTGACTTTGTTTTCAATGGGTGTGACTTTTGATGGCAATACGTTTCATCATATACGTATCTCGTATAGATGATACATGCAACTGGAGCACTGCTATGCCAATTTTTGTTTGTTTGCAGAAAGTGGTCCATGAATTACTTTTTTGGATGAATTAAACTGCAAATTAGGCCAAACAGTTAGGGTCAGGGTTGGGTTTAATTTCAGAAATTAGGTTTACATGTAGATCTGATTGGATACGACATTACATTAGCACCAAAAAGAAAATGGAAAAGGAAATTTTTCTATTATTGTGATTGATAATTCAATTTGTTTGAGCATTGTTTGGTGGAATATTTTGTTTCCATTAGAGCTCAGATCCAGTTAGTATTTAAAGGTGTGAAGTTGAAGTAGTAAAGACTATTTATCAGTAATTAACTGAGGGACATTCTGCCATGAACATAGGTCCACTCTTTGTTTGATTTCAAAAGGAATCCTCTGAAATTGATCGATTGAAATTGAACACAATCTTAAACCCCTTAATGATAGCAGAATAGTTTTGTCTGTTTGTGGCCCATAATCATTTCCACAGGGTCCTCTTACTGTTAAAGTTTGTTTAAAACAAGATTCTAAATTTGATTTTGATATTGATGTGATAAATCTTGTTTTTGCCATTGTTTTATTCAGACTATTCAGGCAATGCTGATGCTGTGACCAAGTCATCATCCTGTGAAGAGAATCACAACCACACAAGGAAAATTCAGGAAATGTTTGATGCTCTTGTTTTGAGTCGTTACCTTGGAGATGCTTTATTTTAACCATCAGGGGAGATGTTTTTTCATTCATGAGCAGTTGCAGGGAACATTACTCATGGCATACATGTATGTTGGTATACATGATATTCCCTGTATATGAAGTGTGTTTGCATCGTATGGAAGTACTAAGAAAATATAAGGATTGGTCAAAGTCGGCATGGAAACTCAAAGAGCTAGAGGATTAGTGACACTACCATCTACCAGCACATACAGCATCAGTAACGATCGCATGTGAACATCTGCACACAACCATAATGAGTTCCCACCCGTCTAGAACGTTGGGCAATGTGCGTGTGAACAGGGCGGGGATCACATTCCCGCCCCTCACCCAGGCCCTGAACAACTCCCACCGCTCCTACTTCCAAGACCACAACCTCATGGTGCATGGGGATGGGGTGAAGGGCAGCGCCTCTGTTGGAGCCATGCCCATGACCGCGGGTTCCCCCAGGGGGGGCACGGCGGGGCTTGAGGAGGAGCTGAGGGGGACACGCAGGGGGTCACAGTCGTCGGGACGACCGGTGACCTCGTCAAGGTTGGAGCAGGCACACACCAAGGCAACAGAGGAACTCCGAGAATTACAGGTATTATAAGTGGTCCACAAAGCAGTACCAACTCCCACATATTTCTTCTAAATGTTCATTATCAATGGTTGGATGCACGATTTGTTGTGTATTTACGCATTAGGAAACAAAACAAAACAAATATGCAAATTGTGTAAACATTGGACAATTGCACATTTTCATTCAAGATCTCTTTTTTAACATCCGTTCGTACTTGACTGATTTTTTATTTTAAAACAGTTTATCCTCAATATTAAAAAAAAAGTTTTTCAAAGAGCACAATTCGTTTAAAGTTCTGCTGTTTCTAATTTTGAAGTTATGTTTACATTTGCTTGAAGGTGAACTGCTAACTACTGATGTTACCAATGCTGAGTCATGTTTATCTGTATTTCTTTGTATGAAATACAGGTCAGAAAAGTAATGGATATGTACATAAGTCTAGGCTGTGGGAAATGTTTTGAATGGTATAGAATAATTGTCAAAATTTCTGAGATATATTGAGTGAAAGAGCATGTTTTGTCCACACTTTTACTCCCTTAGCCTTATCCAGTCACACCAATCGGCTTCCAAGATCTTCTACACATTGAAAAGAAAACTGTATGAGCACAAATTTGTATGTCTGTAATAAGTGTTGTATGCTGCAATTTGTTATTTTGTTTGCCTTGCAGTCCAAAGAAAAACAGTATCAGAAGAAGATTACCAACCTGCAGAAAGCAGTGGAGGTACTCCGCCTGGATGCCAAGGACAAAGACGAGAACCTGATGAAGGCAAACCTCAAGCTGCAGCAAATTGTGAGTACAGTCAAACCTGTATAGACAAACCACTCAAGAGAGCTACAAAGTGTTGTCTGTATGGGCAGGTGGTCCTTCTGTATGGTTACTTTAATACAGGTTTCCATGAAAAGATTTGTCATCTTTATAGGCAGCTAGTCTTTCTTTATATATGAAGAGCTTGTTTGCAAAAGGGGTTAGATCCACTTTGGACCATTCTGAGAAAATCAACTTTTTTTCATTTTCCCGTATTGCAATATTCTTATGCAAAACCAAATTGTCATGATTTACTACCCTACCATGTGAAAATAAAATTAGGTATAAAAGAAATCTACCTCTCTTCATATTTTTAAGATATTTTTTCCAAAAATTAACTTTGTGGATCTAGCCCCTTTTGCAAACAAACTGAAATGGATCAAACCCTTTTGAAAAAAGAAGTGATTTTTCTTTGCCATTTTTGTTCCCTTTTAATGGGAATTTCAACTTTTCTTTGGTATCATCTTATAGAGCTACTTCAAATCTATACATTGAGACAAAAATATCAAATTTGATGAAAAATGGATCTAACCCCATTTGCAAATGCTGTTCATACATAGGTGGTCGCTAAAGCAGGTTTCAATATAGTTGTAGACACAATTGCATGTCTGTCGTCATTGGTCATTGAGTCTGGCATCTGGTCACAGATACTTTTCCCATCTCAACACACCTCTTTTGAAATGATGTCAAAGTTGAGTCAGTACCTGCAGGGTCAGTTACGATTTTGATATTGTTTTCTTCATTCAGTCGGCTAGGATTGTATGTTAAGTCATAGAAATGTAGTATTAGGGTTAAGAGTGGTATAGATATATGTTATTTTTACTATTGTTATGCACATTCCAGGAGGAGCATTTCAGGTTGCTGTACGAGGAGGAGAAGTCTAGCCACGCCCGGACCAAGCAGGAGCTGGAGGAGGCCAGGGAGGAGCTCAGGGAGAAGGAGCACTTTGTGGAGGCTCTCAAGGAGCACCATGAACAGCACACCCAGGAGCTCAAGGGGCATGTGAGTTTAACCCTTTGCGTGCCAGATATACTTTCACTCTATAGGATTTGTGGGTATTACTGTATTAAAGGGTTACTAAATTAGAAAAATGAGTTCCCACTAATCTATGTATAATTATCCACTAAAAACAAATTTCACATTCTTTTGCCGCAATAAAGTCTCATTTTCACAAAAATTTGAAACAATGCACGCCTCCAGTGACGTATCGTTTTTAGTGGATAATTTTACATAGATTAGTGGGAACTTATTTTTCTAATTTAGTAACCCTTTAAAGAAAAAGAAGGTATATTTGGAACAAAAAGAGTTATGGGGATCTTCACCCAAGAAGAAAAAACAAGTGCTCAGCAAATTTATACCAGCAGATGAGTGGAAGTTGGATGAATATCTAACAGGTGATACAGAAGATATGATGACAAGACAGCCTATGATACCACATTTTTAATGGGGAACTCTCTGGTAATGTTGTATGGCAGTGAATACAGTACAAGAAATGGGCAAAATGCAAGAAACACCATCTATCTTTAGTTTATCAAGCTTAGTTTTAACATGATGTTGTCCTCACAGGTACATAGAGAACAGCTTTAACAATGTTGTAAAAAATTCGAAATGAATTTGAAAAAAAAAGGCATGAACCACAGAGTCCTGATGAACACCTCATCCTAGTCCAATTGCTCCGATTTTTTTCCCAATTTATTAAAAAAAACCTGTGGTATTCTGTGTGTGTGTTGCTTTTTTGTCTCGCCCACCGGAGGTGAAGGCAAGACTAAGGGATCCAAATGGCGTCCGTCCGTCGTCCGTCCGTCGTCCGTCCGTCGTCCGTCGTCCGTCCGTCGTCCGTCACAAATGTTAAAGTTTACCTGCAAGACTCTCTTTTGACAAATAACTTAACATAGGTTGCTTGGATTACAACCTAACTGGGGTCATAGATGCACTGGGGGTACCTTCATGTTATGGTACCGTTGGAGGTCACAGGATAAGGTCAAAGGTCATTTGAGGTCATACGTTAAAGTTTACCTGCAAGACTCTCTTTTGACAAATAACTTCACATGGGTTGCTTGGATTACAACCTAACTTGGGTCATAGATGCACTGGGGGTACTTCATGTTATGGTACCGTTGGAGGTCACAGGATAAGGTCGAAGGTCATTTGAGGTCATACGTTAAAGTTTACCTGCAAGACTCTCTTTTGACAAATAACTTCACATGGGTTGCTTGGATTACAACCTAACTTGGGTCATAGATGCACTGGGGGTACCTTCATGTTATGGTGCCGTTGGAGGTCACAAGATAAGGTCAAAGGTCATTTGAGGTCATACGTTAAAGTTTACCTGCAAGACTCTCTTTTGACAAATAACTTCACATAGGTTGCTTGGATTACAACCTAACTTGGGTCATAGATGCACTGGGGGTACCTTCATGTTATGGTGCCGTTGGAGGTCACAAGATAAGGTCAAAGGTCATTTGAGGTCATACGTTAAAGTTTACCTGCCAGACTCTCTTTTGACAAATAACTTCACATAGGTTGCTTGGATTACAACCTAACTTGGGTCATAGATGCACTGGGGGTACCTTCATGTTATGGCACCGTTGGAGGTCACAGGATAAGGTCAAAGGTCATTTGAGGTCATACGTTAAAGTTTACTTGCAAGACTCTCTTATCACACATAACTCATCACATGTTGCTACAATGGCAATCAAACTTGGATGATGGATGCACTGGGGGCACCTGCATGTTATTGTGCTGTAAGAGGTCACATGATAAGGTCAAAGGTCATTTGAGGTCATACATTAAAGTTTACTTGCAAGACTCTTGGTGAAGGCTTCCTAACTTGTGCACAGAATTGTGAGAGGGATACAATTCTTTTGCGTAGCAACGGAGATCGCGATATTTCTGGTTATTTTCGCAAGTGGGCGAGACACAATATTGCTCATGCCTTGTCTTATCCATGATTTGGCCACAAAGAAATTTCAGAAATACTTTGAAGTTTATTATCTCAAAAACATATGTACAAACTTACTTCATTTTTGTATTACATATCAGATGTGATCTACCAACAGAATTTCTGGGTGGCACTCTAAGATTTATGCATCTTGTATATTATATTGGACACCCATTCAATAGTAGAAAAAGAAACTTGATGCATTACCACCTTTTAACATATTGGTGTGATGGATCAACATAAGTTGTACTATTGCCCTCATTCTCCTTAGGCTTCTTTAATATCCACTTATTTCTCTTTTTGCCATAGCATGAGGTCCATCTGGCTGAACTGAAAGCCAAGATGGATTCTGAAATTGCGGATCGGGATCGGCGACTAGAAAACCTCAAGAAACAAATGGCGAGCCATCTCAAGGATAACTCATGGTAAAGTCAGATTTTTCTAATCTCTTCAAAGTGCCTTACATACTTCACCAGGTTTCTTAATGGAAGGCCTTTCCCTAATTCAAGAGGATGGTGTGTGTGTTTGTGTGTGTGTGTGTGTGCGCGCGTGTGTGTGTGGGTGTGTGTGTGTGTGTGTGTGTGTGTGTGTGCGTGTGTGTGTATGTGTGTGTGTGTCTGTGTATGTGTGTTAGTGTTAGTGTGGGTACGTCTAACTCAGTGAATAGGGATGTGCATAACCATTGTTAGGTACAGAATGTACTCATGGATGTAACACAATATGCAAAAAGTTAACAATTTATCATAGTGCTTGATATGTTTTAACAATTTATCATAGTGCTTGATATGTTGGGAGAAAAATGCATGCACGAGTTAAATAATCTAGCAGGTTTTTTGTATATTTAAGATAAGAAAAAATACCCAACAGTCCTTTTCAGGACTGCACCTGAAAAACTGGGAAAAATTGATTTCATTTTTAATGAAAACAGTTTCTCCAGTCACCATCCTTCTATCATTTAAAAAAAAAAATAACCCAACAATCCTTTCACAACTACACACATAAAGCATTGAGAGATCTCATTCCATTCTCCCTCACCATACTGCCCTATTATGACAAAAGGAAGCAAGTGACAAATCACTTAAATTTGGGTTGTTGGCATTCTTAGATTGCATCCAGCATTCCTTACATACAGACAAAATCTGGAGAAGAAATATTGATCTCGCTGCAAGATATTCAATCTAACATAATGAGGTGTTGCACTGATGCCAATGCAAGTGACAAACACATTTTGCTCATTTACAAGAAAAGCCTCTTTTGTTAGTTGCTTCCTTTTGCCAGAGTAGGGCAGCATAGCTTCCTCCAGTAAACATTTACTTTATAATGTACTACAAGTAATGCAATACATGTAGTACTTTTCAGGACTACACCCAACACACCGAGAGCTCTCATTCCATTCTTCCCTCATCATGCAAAAAGGTTTCTCTAGTGAATATTTATTCTGGAGTCTACAAAAATAAACTCATCAATCCTTTTCTGTACTACACACAATATGATGCTCAGTAATCTCAATCAATGATTCCATGCCAGGTTCAAGTTTAAAGTTGCAATTTATGAAATTTTATTGTATCTCAGCTTACAATATATTGTAAATCAACACGATCCTACTAAATGCTGCCAATAGCAGCCAAGAGCGACAACATTTTCAGAGGAGCCAAGAGAAGCCCAAATCAGCAAATAAACTGCCAGGAGAAAACACCAGGAGACATTGAAGGCACCCTGCAAACCTCTGCGAGACTGTTAAATTTGTTGTTCAGTTAATTGAATTAGTATTTTAGAAGAATTTTGTGTAAAACCGTAACATCTCTTGGTGGTCTCTGTGTGGCAATACCTGAAGAGAGTTACATGTAGAAGGATCACAAACTCTTGGCCGCTCTTGGTAGGCCACAATATGGATGCTTTCTTGCTACAAAGTATCATTGATCATGATGAAGAAAATAATTCAATTCAATTCAATGTATTTCCTTGCAGGGAGAGACAGCAGCAGTTGGAGGAGCTAAGTAAAGAGCTGGGGAAGATGTCTGAGGAAGCAGGAATGCTGAAGATGAAGCTCAAGGCTATGGCTGCCAAGAATAAGGTACCCAGACAGCTGCCAACTGGTGTTGTTTTGTCGTGATTGAAATGATTGAAATTGTAAAATGCAATTTTACAGTTCTAAACGGGGCATGATATTGGCATTTCCACATTTGTTCACATCATACATTGTTTTACTCGTCTGATTGTTTTTTTAACAAGGCAAAAATTTGTATCGTCATATTCAGTAGTCTATACAAACTTCCTTGTTTGGGCCAAATGTAATGTTTTAACAAGCAAGTGAATGTGACACATTGTAAAACGGCCAAAGATGTGCTTTTTGTCATATCTATCACACAATAAACACTAGAATGCTAAATATATATTTGCCCCCATCAATTTGCCATTTAAATCATTAAAGTGCCCATAATATATAGGCTTGCAATTGCTGTACAAGTAATTATCAACACTGTTGTTCTTTCCTCTACCTTAAATAAATACCATTTTAATACATTTTGTGAATGAAATCTTATGTGTACCAGGTGGGCATGTCATCACCAGTTAGGTACACAAATTATACCAAAGAGCAGCATTTATCTGGCACAGGAAAAGGTTTAACTGTTGTTTGAGCTACAGTCTATCATTTGTCTCACATTACTCACAGAACGGATGTGCAAACTGCCCCAGCCTCCAGACAGAGCTAGATAAGAGGCAGAAGATGATTGCAGAGAAGGATGCTCAAATCAAGCAGCTCATGGTACTGTGTAAGAAGTTTGAGGTGCAGCTATCACAACAGGTAATGTACGATTACCCTTTATTTGCAGGAGCTGGGTGACCACCATGTTAGGTGGAATAAGATGATGTAGGATTCAAATGGTTAACCCTCTCAGTCCCATAGATGATCAACTGTGTTATAGAATTGACATGGGATTATTATAGTTTGGTACTGAGAGGGTTAAAGGCTACACAGTGGTTATGGTCATTCGATGTCCCATGCATTTTGACACTACAAGCGATTGAGAATAAGTTTCATATTCATTAAGGTATTCTTTCAAACTTTTCCAAAGCAGTCATCATGAATGGTGTACTGTACACAGTTAAGAAGGAGGGGGGGGGGCGGTATCATCAAAGAGGCTTCATGGATATTTCATTTCCTACCTAACTACATCATGTCCATGAAGGCATATATGTTTAAACAATAACAGAGGTTTTACAAAAAAAACATCTCTAATATAGTTGTTATGGCTGTACAAAGGATGATTGGTGTTAAGGTTTATGTACATCTTAGAGAAAACAAGTTTGTTGAAAGTTTCTTGGCAAATTGTCTGATACGGGAGAAAAGGATGTTGGCTCACCAATGGGTGAAAAGATGATAACTGCTTATTGGGACCAAATAGATCACTATTAATGCTATGTTTAATTTTAATCAAATGGTATGGTGCTTACAGATGTATTATATCTTCTGAAAATCTACTGAAAACATTCCAATGTGTTAATCTTTATTTGTTTTCTTGTTTGCTTGTGTGTACAGTACAAAGAGACAAATGTTGAAAAGAAAGAAATCAAGAGAGTGATTTTGAATGGCCAATCTCTAAAGATAATGACAGGTATTGATCCTTCTGCAGGAAATATGTAGCTATACCAGAGAGACACTTAATCTGCATATTTTCTTCTTCTTCTCTCTTTAATAGAAAATCTTGACTGAATGCTATCATTTAGTTCATGGACAGAAAGACTTACCTCATTGTAAGTCTGCCTGTGTGTTTCACTCAATTCCCAAATGCATGCTTAGCACAGTGATTTTTCCTTCCTGGCGACTTGATGTTGTTTTTTCAAGTGTTGGTATTCTTTTGGTTCCTCACAAGCACTATCCCCCTGGCAATGCCTTCTTTTGCCTCTTTTCTACCCGCATTTGATCTACTCCTATTTGGTCTACCCCCATTTGGTCTCACATTGGTCTACACCCACCTGGTCTACCCCCAGTTGGTCTACCCCCATTTGGTCTACCCCCATTGCCCCCCCCCCCCCCCCCCCCATTTGAATTGCTTGTGTTTGGTCTATGCCTGTTTTATCTATACCCTTTTCAGATTTATTTGGTCTACTATACTTACATACTGTAACATACCTTATGAGGGCCGAGGGGTATGGTTTGTTGTTTGGGTTGCGTTTACAGAGCTTAATTTGAGGGTAGTTTGTGGTTGAAGAGGGTATTATACAAAATGGAGGGAGAATAAATGAGACTCACTCTGCCAAAACATGAAACTTGTACACATTTGCTACTGGCAACATACCCCATCATATTTGAGTGCAATGATATTAGGGAAAACTTGATATTCTCAAGATTTTCATGTTCATACTGTATGATACATGTACCTGAGGTTTAGTGGTTCCTTCCTGTGACTTTCAATTTGCATTTATGATTATGCACGTTCATGTTGTGTAATTCTCCATACCACATATAGAGTAAAGTGGTCCCATGATGCAATGCTCAGCGACATTCAGAATTATGTTGCAGTCACACCCACATGTATTAGTGTATGGCAGCACGGAATGCCCGGATGTGGTTGCAGGTGCAATATAGAACAAGTTTTGCATATATGCCGTATGTAGAATTATGGGGCATGAAAGAAGAACTTGGAATATTGCAAACAACATTACAAAAAATTCTTAATACTTTGCACATTTTTGACAAACGAAGACGAAAAGAGCGTTCTATCTGGCTCAGACAGACTTAATGGGAGAACTAATGCACTTATTAAAAAATTGTGTTCAGCAATGTGCCATGGCAACCTTGCTAGGACTCAATCTCAAGTAATCTTATAATGGAAGATGCCGTCAGTAATTGTGTGAGAAAGGAATGCCTTGACCTCTTCTCGGCCAGACTCCATACTGCCCTTTTGGGAATAGTGCATATTACCACTGCAAAAATGCCTTAAGAGTTGCTATAAGCTTTCCATATGTTTTATTTCTTAGATAGATGCCATCATAAATATGCACAAACATGTAAAGCACATAAGATGTGCAATCATAGGCATACATAGATATGAGAAAGGAATGAACATTTCAAAAATTCATGAGGTTATTAATATGATAAGCTGGATGCTTTCTCAAAACAATGAACACCATTAATGTGATGTTACACCAAAGATGCGGTACCAAAAACGTATTTGTTTGGCCTCTTTCCACATTAAATTCCCCCCCCCCCTACTCCCCAAAGAAATAAAAAGGAGAAGAAAAAAAATAGAAAAGGAAATAATTTTCTAAGAAAGCCCTCTACAAGCAAACATATTTTTTTCATCCCTTATCCACCCCCACCCCCTTTTTTTAGAATTTCAAAGGGCAATGGCAAGAATTTTTGAAGACACTAGAATCTTAATCGAGTGAGTGTTGTTCTATCTCTCTCTCTCTCTCTCCATTCTGTCTTCAGGATGTGCTGATGAAGCAGTTTGCAGACAAGAAAGGTTTCAAGACATCGTTCCAGCCCAAGAAATGAGACGACCCCCAAGGCCCATCAACAAAGTCTTGGAGTTGAGCCGTCGCACAAGCCAAAGACATTCAGACAATCACACCTTACGTCAAAGCCCCGTGGGTATACCTACACACATGGTTAGCATGGAGTAGACACTTAATATTATTTTTCAAGCACAATGGAGATGGGTTAACCTCCACTCTTAGCAGCAGAGGATTTAGATGCAGGCTCTTATTAACCCTTCCTGGGCAATGTTTTCAATTATTGTAACTTACCATCAATAGTAACTACCATGGCAACCACCAATGAGCTCTCATTATTCCACCTGTTGCCATGGTACCAGGGAGTTACCTTTGATGGTAAGTTACAATAATTGAAAACCTTTATGCAACTTGGCCCTCTACTGGATAAAATGCTGCTCAAGAGTTAACCTCTTACATTCAAGACAGAAACTATAAACTATGGGGGGCAAGTAGCACAAAAAGAAATGTCATCTTGGTCCATGTAATCTGATCAGCTACACATAGGTATAATTGCAAATGTAATATTGAAGAGAGTTGGTTTTAAAGGTAACTGTATACGCCATATATTTCGCAGTGTTTTTATTTTCGCAATTTTGAACAACATGTGAAATTATGAATACGACATGCTCGAGCACATGTAGTACTAGTACTTCATGATCACAAATTTGAGCACTCACAAAATTGTTGGGAAGTCCTGATTTGCAAAAAATTAGACTCACGAAATATATGGCGTATACAGTATGGGAGAGTCGGGGGAAGTGGTGGTTAAGACTACGGGACCCATCATCAATGGAGCGCCATTCTGCAATGATCATGGGTCTCATTCTATTTTGATTTGGAGATACTAAGAAGGAATGATGTGAAAATGATTAGATTGTTGAAATCAAGCGCAGGGGATGTTGGCAGAATGGTTCAATCCCCTCGTACCACTACCACCCCTTGCCTTCAAGGCAAAAAAAAACATTTTCTCTTGTTCACCTACTTTCACTGCCAAAACATTTAGCTTCCAGCTATTCTTCAGAAATCAGAACAGTGTGCCACTTTCATGAGAAAGATATTTTCATCTTGTTCTTTCTCAAGGTTCCTCGACAACTTCTCAGTGGAATCTGAAAATGTGACACATTTATTATCACTATGCAAATTGTATTGCTTAAAAGTTATCCCTGTATGTGCCAGATTTAATAGTGCTCTATGGATTTTTGTTTGTTTACATTTGAATTATGTAACATGTGACATACCAAGAATTGATAGTTAAGTTTCAGCAGTTTGCATCAGTTTCCTTCAAGCTGATTGTGGACTCCTGCCAAAGGGTAAATGTCAGTACGTGTAACATCATAAGCCAAAGATTTTGATGAGGACATTGCAGCTCTTATTATCTAGTTTTTCACTCTTTCTTGTAAAGATGTTGTCATAGAAAGCTTGCTCTGAAAGTATTAATATATGTGTGCTCAATTAATAAGAATGTATGGCTTACAAATGATGTTTAAGGTCTTCTGTAATGCAAATGTGTGTTGACTACTTAATAATCGTTCGAAATATATATCCTGTATCTTTTACTATTTTTTTTTTTAATTACTAAGTAGGATTTTAGGAGTGTGCAGACAAATTGTTTGAGAAACACTGCAACAAATGTGTTATGAATATTTAGATCAAACCGCGATTGATTTGTAGATGTATTGACCAATACACATTATAAGTCAACATGCTTTTCCATTACAGTGGACCTTCAAGTTAGGTCTAGAATGTCATTTTCAAGTATGATGTAACTTGAATCTTGATATACTGACCAACAGCAATAAACCAGTTTGTAATTACACCACTGAATTAAAATGTGCTAGAATGCAGACTGGGATTTGTTCCCGAATCTGTATTGGATTATGAATGTAGAGACATTTTACAGCATTCCATGAAAAACAATAGAATCAGGTACACATGGTGGAATTTGTTTTCACTGCCTTCTCAGGGCTGAATAGCCGTTGTCATACCTGCATAATAGTATGTACAAAATGTTTAACTATCTGATGATCTTGTAAGTAATTCTGCGAGTGGTACAGATGACATGAGGTTATTTTGTACTATATATGTAGCAGTAATCTGGTTATGCACACATTGCAACTATGAACTGACTATGGTGGTGATTCATCACTGAAAAATACTAGGGTAGTGAGGTAGTATGGGAACATAGCACTTACTTTTGGCTCTTGATTGACAATATGAAGAGTAGTTGGGCCAAGGTCAGAAGGGGATCAATTATTAGCAATAATTTGACTGTTTTACAAAACATCCGTCCAAGAAGATTTTATCGTTATGTAACTCTAACTCTAAATGAAAATTATTCAAACAAATGAATTGATTGTGTGGCGAGTCTCCACTTCTATGTTTTTCCTTTTTGTGCTTTATTTTCAGCATTTCCCTCATTCTATTTCTCTCTTTTATCAGTCCCAGCACCGATGAGTGCTAGGACGGAGAAGTATGAGCAACCCTTAATTGCTAGCATTGTGCCCCAAGAATATATCCACACAAAATGACTTTAAAACCTAAACTCTTGATCAAATTCTACAAGAAATCAAGAAATCAATCCAAGGACAAATTGATTTGAAGGAACAAAATACATGTACTTATCTTTCAAATGAGAAATGTGGATATAATCACAGCATTTTATAGAGTGGCAACATGCTAGCTCACTTCTTTCAAAGAAAAAGTGCATCAATGTTAAGTGATCAATGTTTGAAAATGATCTACTGTACCAATGGGATGGTAAATTGGAAATGAAAACATTAAGATAAGATTTTTTTTTCAAGTACTCTGTGACATGTATCAGTTTATTTCTTTCTCAATCTTTTTTTCTCATTCTGTCTTTCTCTTCCCCTTTCGTTCATTCTTTCTTTTGCTATCGATCAACCTTTCTGTAATAGCTTCATTACATTCCAGATAAGTAATAGTAAGCCAACAACATGCAGTATTTCAAGGGCAGTTTTATAGTCTCAGTAACCTCCAGGCCCCTATTTTATGTATGTAAATATTAACATAGCTGAGAACGAGTATACATATATTTTTATGTTTCTGATTCTTGATCCTATCTATCAAAAAGTAAGACTGCTGGCAGTGAGAAATATACTTTTAATAGAGAAACTGAATATTTCATTTTATAATTAAATTTACAAACCCGTTTAGATGTTAAGCATGCTATAAGAATTATTATTAGACAGTCTTCCATTGTTAATGCACATAGTTATGTGTACCCCTCAATTGAATTGATTGAAGAAATAACATGTCCATGATATAATTTTGGATGAATGTTTACCTGAACAGGGAGATATAAGTCTATTGATTGAAGAAATAACATGTCCATGATATAATTTTGGATTAATGTTAACCTGAACAGGGAGATGTAAGTCTACCTATCTGCCAGAGTTATGTGGTATCCATTATTTACTTCCGATTTTCCTTTTTAATTGTCATGAAATTTGTCCTTGTTCCTTTCTTCAATTTGTTTGTGCTCTATTGAATTATATGTTCAGATTGTTTGTAATGGCATGTTACTCGTTGTACATGAGCCATTCCATTTAATTACATTTGCCTGCTAGAAGATCTAAATGGAATGTGTGGTTTCGAAATTGCTCTTACCTATATTTTATGTGTACATTTTTCCTTTTGAAAACAGTGGTCAGCAACCTATATTAATGTATGAAATTTATTAAATCTTTAACAACAATATGTAACAGTATTCTTTCATTTCATAGATGTGGAAATATGTTGCTAATATTCGCTACAAAAGATGTCTTTGAAGTTAATTTGATTTTCACCTTACAAAATTACGTTGCCTTTATCACGATTGGAAATATGATTCAAAGTACTAAATTAATGCAGTTGAGTAGAAATGATTACTTAAATCAATTTAAATGACTTTTTGTAAAAACACATACGGATCCCATTAGATATTTAGTGGTAAGTGTCTGTTATTTTAGGAAAGAACAAAAATAGAGCAAGAGATTCAATTTTTCTACCCAGATAGCTTCCTGCAAAGAATTTGTTTGTCATTAGATATCGACGAAACTTGTTATTGAGAAATGAATAACTGAACCCAGTGCAATGCCCTGTAACCTCGTGCCAGTAGGGTAGTCTTAACTTGAAAGGAAATATCAACCGTATTAAAGTTACGTGCACTCTTGACGCCTGATGTGATTTACCGCCGAGATACGCGCTACGTGTAACACTTTGTAGTATGTTAATGCTGTACTCACTGCCCAAAAGGGAAGAAACCGCGGTAACAAGCGGATAAGACGTGGTACAAATACCATTATGTCAAGCGGCATCGGCAAAAAACATTTCCATGTGAATAAACCTTCAAGGGATAGTTCACCCTGAAATGATTTTAGTTTCAATAAAAGCAGACACACGAAAGAAGCATATTAGTGAAGGTTTGACGAAACACGGTCAAAGGAAAAATAAGTTTTTTTATTTTTAAAATTTTGAGTATGTGACGTCACGTGCGAGGTGCGCACTCATATGTTGTGTACATTTTTTTTTTTTTGGAAAATGTCCATTTTCTCAAAAGGATATTTACCATTTCACCTGTGCGTTTGATAAATCATTATACACAATGTGTCTACACATATATCGCTATGAAAAGAATTCCTTCATCAAAGAACATAAAAAGGGATTTATGGAAAAGGTAGTACACAACACTTTCTTATCCTTTGACCGATTTTCGTCAAATTTTCATTAATATGTTCATTTCATGTATCTCCTTTTATTGAAACCAAGATCATTTCAGAGTGAACTTTCTCTTTAAAAGACCGTTCATACGGAGGCGGTTTGCTGCTGTCGTTAGAATTGATGCCACCTATTCTCAGCACTTTCACACATTCCCTCGCATCTTGCGGATGTCAAATCGCCTTAGCATACGCCAGTTGCTAGGCGAAGGCCTGTCAGACTTTGCCGCGACGAGGAGAAGCCGTTGCGTTTAACAAAGTGCAGTTTGTCGTAATGGCAATTTCGTTGGGCTTTTGGCACTGTTTCGCCCTCACGGTGAAGCGATAAGCCGTTTATTGCCTCGGCGGGAAACCGCTGGCTCTTATATCGGCAAACCGCTTACATGATGCATTATTATTAATGAATTGATGTTAATGGAATCAGAACAAGAAATATACGCAGGAGTATGAAGTTGCCATGGTTTCGTTCTCGTTCAAGCGCTATTGGATTGTAACTTGTGCCAGTGAATTTTCACCTAGCTTTCTGCATACACTTTTTCCTTGCCACACAAACTGTACATGTACTACTGTATGATGTATATACCCGTATTGTATCATTGCGTCCATTTGTGAACGAGTATTAAGTTTGCGTAATATCGGATATAATTACTGTTTGCGTTGCGTTGTGTTGTGTAGATCACTTTCCTTTTCAAATACTAATTTTATATTAATGGCGGAAATGTAGAGTATTACATTGATGACCTATCACTAGAGGTGCTGTAATGTTTCAATAACGAAGTTATATATGATACATGTACATGAATAGGCAAGATATTTGAGTACATTTTATACAGAACAGTACATTTTGTACAGTTTGATTAATAAATAATATTTCTGGAAAAAATTACATTGATTAATATTTTTTTTTATTTTATGTGTCTATTTCTCATGTGGAAAATGATGTTATGCAGTCATTCATATCTATAATGGCCACTCAACAGGAAAGAGACAACCTGGTTATTGTGGATAAGTGGTCCTTATGTACTGGTGTACAGTGTAGTTATATGAAAACTGCTCCAAAGGGATTCAAATTGAGTGGCTCAAACTCGCAGGTGGTTTTTATAGACATGGACGTTTTAAGGACCACAAATTGAAGTAAAATTAGCCACCATGAGGCTTGAAGACGATAGCTGCCCCCCCCCCCCTCCCCCTACAAGTTGGTGACGTCACATTTCTAATCACAGGTCCTTTCGACTGTAGAATCGTCATCAACTAATGTCGTCATCAGTGGACTTAAAGGGGTAGCTCACCCTTTAAGTTAAGTTGGTTTTAATAAAAAGCAGAAATGTAAAAGAAATGTATCATTGAAGGTTTGACGAAAATCTGTCGAAGGATAAGAAAGTTCTGATCTTTTGAAATTTCAATGTTGTGACGTCACGTGCTAGGTGCTCTCCCATGATGTATGCTACATGATTTAATAAATTGCTCCTTTTATGTTTTTAACGAAGGAATTATTATCTTGTCAGAGGTTTCTAAAGATGCATCAAATGTAAAGCTAAAATGATTGCATATCCTTTTGAGAAAAAAAGACATTTTCAAAAAAAATATATACATAACATATGGGACAGCACCTCAAACGTGATGTCACAAAATAAAAAATGTCAAAAATCTTAACTTTCTCATCCTTTGACGGATTTTCATCAAACCTTCATCTCTATGTTTCCTCAAAGTGTCTCCTTTTATTGGAACCAAACTATTTTCAGGGTGAGCTATCCCTTTAACGGTATCCCCCCCCCCCCCCTTGTTTACACGCCCTGTGACCCTGCTTCTTGTTACATTCGGTCAAGTCATGACCGTCTGTGTGCACGGCCGTTCAATATTTCATTCACCGACAGAAGAGCATAGAAATCCAATATAAGGCTAGATAATTTGATTGAGTCAAGAACGGCTACTTCCGAGTTCTTCCTAGAAAATGCTATAAAGGTCACAAAGGGAACGGTATTACATTTTCGAGTCGCTCTCTCCTGTGTCAAAGGGAATGGGAGGGAAATTGGAGCCAATCCTCGGCAATTTGGAATTCAATCAAATGATAAGAATTCGGCAAAATTGGAATAATATCGAATTCGATTTTTGTTCATATTTCCTGAATAGAGGTCATGCACCATTCTGTGCCTTTTTTCATACCATCTCTCTCTATATCTATCCCCCCTCTCTCTTTCTCTCTTTCTCTCTCTCTCTGTTTCTCGCTCATTCACTTTCTTTGCATCTCCCTTATCTTTCTTTGTCCCCCACTCTCTCTGTCACTCTATTAATGTACATGCACTATGTGCATATACTTTATGCTGTTTTCTCTCCCCCCCCCCCTCCACACCTCTCTCTTTTTCTTTTGTCAACCCCCCTCCCCCTCTCTCTCTCTACCTGTCTCACGTTCTGTCTCTCCCTTTATCCCGCATCCTCTCCCATTAATTAATTATTAAAAAGGTCAAATCGGCGGGCGATTTCGGGTGTTAAGTTTCAGCAGTATCAATCAAGCACTGACCCCAATCTCGCCCCTCCTCACTCCGTCTTATATTAAGCATGTTAACCGTCCTAAGCACCGTGATAAATCGGGGTGGCTGGGAAGCACGGCTTCCTATAAAGGTCCGTTCACACGGAAGCGGGTTTGCCGCTGTCGCTTGCGGCTTGCACTTTGACGCCATGGATTTGCCGCCGGAACAAAGCAAGAAGCGGGCTACTTAATGACAATGTGTATTATGGCAAGGCGGTTCACCGATTGCCTGAAGGGCAGAAGACTCAGTAAGGCAATACCGCTTCTCCGTGTGAACGCACTTTAACCGGAGCCTTTTGGAAGAAAGAAATAATGAGAGAGGGGAGAGGCGCCGTTGTTTTTCTACGCTGCCACAATGAGGAAAGGGGATTTTTTTTTTAATTTGAATGGTATAATCACAACATAAGGTGTCAAATTGAAAATGTTAAATTTACTACAAGATAATAATAGATTTGGCTAGATTTTAGTGAAAGGGCTTTCTGGGGTAATTTCAATTTACAAAGAAATTATCGGCATACACCCGGTGGTAAGGATAGCGTGCTCCATCCTGTAAATGAATGAAAAAGAAGTCAGACAAAAACCTTGGAACCAGACGGGATTTGAACCTGCAATCTACTGCTTCCCGGGCAGCGACTTAACCACGCAAGCTATTTTTAGTTCAGGATGATTCTAGATTTAGATTCTAGTTCTAGATTTACAGGATGGAGCACGCTATCCTTACTACTGGGTGTATGCCTAAAATATCTTTGTGAATAATAGATTTATCATTGAGTAAGTGCGATATGGCCCGAGGTCGCGACACCTGAATGCGTGGTAACCATCGCGAAACCTTTTCTCCCCCCCCCCCCCCCTTCTTTCATTTCTTATTTTCCATGCCCACCTCTAATAGCAATAAATTTGAATGATGTGAATTCATCACAAAAAATCAGAATCAGAATCAGAAAAAAATCATAATAAAGGCCCACGACCATTAACGTATTTTCTAGAGGTAAAATGCCCACTTACCCTTAATCTTTGCTGGTGTTGAACAAAAATAAAACCCAGTGATTGGAAGGTAACTACAAGTGATTCATTCTTTATTGAAAATGTGTAGAAAAATGTATGTAAAATTTGTGTCTGAAATGACATGTGGACTGTATGCGCAAGCATGTGATAACAAAACAACAATATGAATAAAGAATGTACATTAATGACATATAGTATATAACCCCATGAGGTTAAGCCCGATTAAAAGGTTTACTGACAATTTTTTACTTGAAAGTAAACGCTCAAATTTTCATTTCTTGGAACGAAAGGTTTTAAATACTTTGTCTGTACGTGCATACTATATTTTCCACAGAAGGCTGTGAATCATTTGAAATAATCAGAAATCAATTACAAAGTTTTGGGGATACACAGTCGACTAGTAACAATAGTCATGCTAGTAGGTCTGTGGCCCTGATGCAAAATGGCACCTTAATAATTCAAGCTATCTTTGAGTTATGTTAAGCTGATTGAAACCATGTTCCATTTCAAATGAATTGCATTATCCATCACTTGTGTAGTTGTATTATGAAACAAAATATGTTGCTTTGCTGTAGAAGTTAATTTGTAATGATAAATAGGCAAAAGAACTCGTGGATATTAGTTCAGCAGGTAGATGAACGCATGAACCGAGCGCATTTGTTTTGTTCCTTTGTTTCTATGGCGTGCATACATTTCCACTGCTGGGAAATCAGTCGGCGTCTTAATTTGTTTATGCTTCGTGTAAGTGGCGTTCATTCTTTCAAGGAGCATGTTGAGGGGGTTGGCTATGCGAAATAAAAGAACACACACGGGCTTAGAAATCGTCATCTGATTCTTTGCTTCGAATCAATAGCTTCATCAGGGGATGGAGATGGATATTGTAGTTTTATTTTAAAGTGGGTATGATTGATATTGGTTTCCGGCCAGCATGAAACCCCTCGAGGTTTCACCATTATTATCGTAAAAATACTACCTAACTCGTTTTGTTTGAATACTCCTCTCCTTTCTGTTTATTTGCGTGGTTGCGTATTTATCGTTCTTGCTTGCTGTATACATTCATTTCCAGATCTTTTGGATTTGACTTTATATTGTCAATGACAAAATAAGTAATATCATAAAGCACTGAGCCCATATCCCCGGCATGCTAAAATCCTTTTTAATCACAATACGTTTTCAGAAAGCTATATAATTCATATCAAAGCTTCACCAAGGCGCAAGGGGTGATGATGGATATTTTAATTTTAACATGAATATGCCGAGTGTTTGGGATTAGTTCTCCACCGTAGTCACTACGAATCAGTTTTAACTCGTATACCCTGGCGTGCTGGGTATTTCGGTATAACTCTTTTAAGTTATGTCTTCTAGTTCGTTTCTTTGCGTCGTCGTTTTCGGATTTAGTTTAAATCTCGTTGCAGGCTAATTCAATTTTCAAATTTGTGTTGTTGGCTGAAGAGTATCAAAAGTACTATGATGATTAGCATTCAGAAGCACAATTGTTGTATCCTCTGACTGCTATTTCATGCTATTTCATATCGTATTGGAAGGTGAACATCCTACTTCGGATTGAAGAAAGCTACGCAATTCAACCATGTCAACGATGGGATTTGATGAAGGAATACTCCCTGATCCACCCTTGGGAAGTACTTAAAATCATCTTAGACATGCTCATTGGGTTGTGCCAAACCATGAATGGAATATTCCCAAAAGTGGAACTTGAGTGTTAAGAAGACATCTCTTAAAACAAGGGATAAGTTAAAATTAATTGCCCTACCCACAATACAACGTTGTCCCATTGAACATTTTAAACCTAGTTCGATTTGCTCACTAGGTTATAATGGTCATAAATAACGTTTTTCCAATTCCAGACATTAAGTGATCATCACTAAAACAAAGGAAAAGTGAAAATTGTTCCTTTTCCCCCAGCAATGGCACCATGTGGTCCCATTTAGTAAATGTTTCTAAATGTGTTATTTATGTGTACGTTAATCAGAAACATTAATAAATCTACTGTTAGAGATTTTTTTAAATAATACTGGTTGCAAAGTGCTTCCTTTTCTAAGACAACAAGCAATTTATACCATTGAATCGAAATCAATAAAATCCTTATAAATGAAAATTCACGCTACTTCTCTGAAGCTAGAAATAAGGTAATTACCCATTATTATCTTTTTATACACACGCAATCATGTGTAGTGGACGCACTAGTGCATGAACACATACGACACACACGCATTATTCCTTCTAAAGCGACTGTTCCACTCAACCGTTTAACAATTCCGTCTGAAAAACGAACACGTACATTTGTTTATCATGATCATTATAAAAACGATTAATGTATCAATTCATTACTTAGATAATTTGGCGTTTTCATCTGTTGCCGCTCACAACTGTCACAAACGAGGCATGGAATGGATGTAGTGGACCGGCACAGTCATTGAAATGCTATCTACCAGGACTCATCAGTTTTGTCCTGATTGTCCCTAGTATGTGTGTTATTGTCTGATGAATATTATTAATAGGTTTTCACCGGAACACCACCACATTACCTGTTGCATGTTGTTTAGGTGTTCAGTCAGGGCCAATGGACTGCGGCGTAGATAGCGGGGGGGGGGGGGGGGGGGGGATGTTTCCGGAAAAAGTGTGGCGGATGTTTCTGGGGGGGTGGCGGATGTGTCCGGCAACTTTTTAATGGAATATCATTTGTACTGCAACTTGATATCACGTTTACAGTCTTTATACTTTATGGTAACAATATTTTTTGAATACATCTTTGGAGATAAATTGCAAGTATTACATGTTTACAACCGTGCAAGCATCTGGGGTGACTATATTCCCCCAAATAATGTGCGCATCCTTTTTTTATGTGTCAATTCCAGGCAAAAATTATCCAGAGAAGCGGCGGCATTGAACATACGGCGGGATCAAAGAGAGAAGATTTGTAAAGCATTCTTTTGTGACGAGAAGAAGAATACAATGAATCTGCATTAATTAAAGGCCTGTTGGTACTCAGTGTAATTTAAACATCCTTGGTTAAACCAGGGATATTGTGTGGAAGAATATGGATCAACCATCTTTCTTTGAAACCATGTTGGACACCGCCGAAAAGTTATGTTTCAACATGTGCATTTCCGGTGTTTTAACAATAACGAACATGATTGTGTGGCAACGGCTTCTTAGAGAGAACAAAAACATATATACCGTGTTTCCAATTCCACAGCTCGCTACCCGTAGCCGCATAGGCTGCCGGCGCCAAAGTATGGATACACTTATGAATAGCGCCTTCATTCACCCCCATTTATCAGGGTTCTTACGCTTGGAATCATGAGCCCAGCACTGTGCAGACTCACAAAAGAAAACCATCGTCGCGGATGTCAAAAGACGCACAAAAAACTACGAATGAAATGTTCAAATACACGTTGAAATATTTGCGAAAATTAAACAAGATCGAGCAGACGACATATTCGGTGCATACTCGTTGTGTGGCGACGGCGTTTTGCATTTGCGATATCGCGCGGGCCTGCACAGGAAGCTGTAATGCCGAAAAGCTATCCGATAATGCAATGCGCATTCTCAGAAATTCCCCCGGATCTCGGCAGAATCGCTATTTGGGGTAGCGAGAATTGACAACTGTCACAAACGAGGTGTGGAGTGGATGCAGTGAACCTGTACAGTCCTTGAAAATGCTATCTACCAGGACTCATCAGTTTTGTCTTGATTCTGATCAGTCCCTATTATGTTTGTTATAGGCTGCTGAATATAATTTTAAAAGTCTTTCTACGGCATGTACGGAACACCGCATCATTACCCGTTGCATGCCGTTTGGGTGTTCAGTTAGGGCCACTGGACTGCGGCGTAGATCGCGGGGAGAGGGGATGTGGCGGATGTTTCCGGCAACTTTTTAATGGAATATCATGCATTTGTACTGCAACTTGATATCATGTTTACAGGCTTTTTACTTTAGGGTAACAATATTCTTCGATAACATCTTTAGAGATGCATTGCATGTATTACATGTTTACAAGTGTGCAAGCATCTGGGGTGAGTATATTCCCCAAATAATTTGCGCATCCTATTTTGTATGCGTCAAGTTGAGGCAAAAATTATTCGGAGTATCGGCGGCATTGAACATACGGGATCAAAGAGAGAAGTCTTGTAAGGCATTCTTTTGTGACTGTAAGAAAAGAACAATGAATATACATTAAATAAAGGCCTTACAATACTCCATGTAATATAAACATCCTTGGTTAAACCAGGGATATGGTGCGGAAGAATATGGATCAACCATATGCTGGACACCGCTGAAAAGTTAGGTCTCAACATGTGCTTTTCAGGTATTTTAACAATAACGAACATGATTGTGTAGCAACGGCTTCACAGAGAGAACAATTTCGCTTGTCCAGTTCTGTTTATGGCATGAATACTTTCGTGAGCACAACAGACAGGAGCAAACAAAAATATACGATTTTTCAAGGTAATATCTCAGCTGCACGCAAACGCACGCAAACACAGTTTAACTAATACACAATATATAATTTTGACAATGATTTTAATCACACACATTCCAAAGATGTCGGAAAGTAAAGACATTTTGTAGGTGATAAAACTATCTTGTATGTCCATTTTTTTGTAATCATTCCATGTTACTTTGGAAGTTAAGGATCTTTTATAAAGGTACACCAACAATTGACAACTTTTTTTTGTAGAAAAAGCTTCAAGAGACAAAATGGGAAATTTAAAATATTTCTTACCACGTTGACATCTGCTAAATGTCGGTGCTGAGCATGTGACATAAAAACATTGTCATGGTCGTGGAATGCCTTTGACATTCATTAGCACGCTTTAGTATCCACAGAAATGTTTAATTTGATATGCGTGAGGAACCCTTAGCAGCCAATTTAAAATGTTCATTGGCTTAATATGGACATTTTCTTGTCTCCCAGTTGCTGGAATTGGAACCATGCTACTCATGTTTACTATAAACCTAATAAACATTACTATACACCTAATAAGAAGATGTAAATATACTCGAAATAAACACAATGTTGCTATACACCTAATAAACATATGTTACTCTACACCTGATAAACATATGTTACTATACACCTAATAAGCATATGTTACTATACACCTAATAAACATATGTTAATATACTCGTAATAAACATAATGTTACTATACATCTTATAAACAAATGTTACTATAAACCTAATAAATCATGTTACTATACACCCAATTAACATATGTTATTACACACCCAATAAACATATGTTACTATACACCTAATTAACATATGTTATTATACACCCAATAAACATATGTTACTATACACCTAATTAACATATGTTATTATACACCCAATAAACATATGTTACTATACACCTAATAAACAAGATCATATCTAAGATGAGAATGAATACTTCTCAGAGGGGAATCAAGGAAATGAAGAATTTTAGGGTTCGGCCTACGGTCTATATTTGCCGTCTCTCTGCAGGCCCCCCTCCCTCTCCCCCCCCCCCCCCCCCCCATCACCTCCACACCACACACACACACACACACACACATACACGTACGCATGCACGCATATACGATGTCCCACATTTTCTCTCTCTCTCTCTCTCTCTCTCTCTCTCTCTCTCTCTCCCTCCCTCTCTCCCTCTCGTCCCATCTCCCGTCTCCTCCGCGACCTTCTACAGTCGCACTTTGATGGCAAAGAGTTCTATCGGTCGGAACACTCCGTAAACGCCGTAACAGATTGCGGAATAACAAACATGGCGAAGAGCACGCGGAGATGGATTCGGCCCGGAATCAGGTTGTACGTTCGATAATCATCCTACAGGTTCCGTCCCCTTAAATACTCCCCGTTAGGTCTAATACCAATAGGTCAGTGGGATCAAAGGCAATCTGTCTCGATGCGTCGCCATGGCAACAAGTTGTATTTCGTAACTAGAGATGGAGAGAGAGAGAAAGAGAGACTTTTGAGGAAGAGAGAGGGGAACATAACAGGACAGAGAGTGGGGTGGGGTGAAAACGACAGAAAGGGAATAAGCAAGAGAGAGAGAGAGAGTGCGAGAGAGAGAATAAGAGGAAGAGAAAGAATCGGGGGTTGTGGATAAGAACATTTGCGTTAAACGGAATGAAAATAAAGATGAAGATAACTTTTGAAAGGTGGAATAGAAGAAAAAGGAAGTCATTGTATGGTTAAGTATTTAACTACAAGGATGTGACGGCTAATGAAATAAGCTTTCTAGGTTCAATATATATACACACATAATGCTGCTCAGCTAACATTAAAACGCCTATTTGAACTTGTTCCTAGATAAACAAAAATGTCAATGATTTCGTTTCACAAAATGCAAGTACACACACACGTGAATTGATATACGTCATTGTTATTGGCGACAAGACTTCAGTTCGATATTAGACCTGGAACTCCATGCACTTTGTAAATACCCCCCCCCCCCCCATCCCTTCATACAAACACGCACTCATAGATGGATCAATACATCCATCAATGATAAATAAAAACAAATATGAGCTGAGTAATAATTCAATTCATGTTCATGATCTTTGCCCCATGTGTCATTATTTGGTAGCAAACAATGCTCGAATGTCTCTCTGTAACATTCCATAGAACGCTCCTGCCCCCGCCCCTGCCCTCTACGCCCTTCCCATTTCCCCCATATGCCCTTCCCCCTTGCCCCTAAGCCTCGCTTGATATGTGGCGACGCGCGCACAGGTTGATTAAAGCCCTCCACCACGCACCGCATACACACCGTACCTGTTGGCGATCCTGAATACACACACGGTCGAGTCACAGACATCATCATTCTCATGCGTGACGAGGGGCGCATCGCATCCGAGAAAGCCGCGCGCATTGGCGTTTTTTTTCCCTGTCTGGCATCGTCTTCAAACTAGCAGGTGAACGGATGGAAATTGGATACCGACAAAACGGAGACTTTGTTCACGTGTGTGCTTTTTAATTACTAAGATGTGACGGCTATTTAGTGGGCACCGCATCTGATGTCAACAAACACGGCGCTCATGTAGGAAGACACGATTTGCTACTCATCGTTAAACACGCAGCACGTGATTTAAGTCAGACGAAATTTATAACGATATTACTGGTGGAGTATTTAACTACTTACGTGTCGTGTGTGTATTTTTTTCTTTAGAAATACGCTTGAATCGTAAAGAGCAGCGTTTTATCTGGCACAGGAAGGGTTAAAATGAGCAAGTGCACTTTGAATGAATGAGTGAATGAGCGGACTTCAGAGAGAAATTCCACCCGAATCGCCGCGGGAGAAGCATTGGCAGAACGCCTACTCGCAGGAGAGAGAGGCAAATTGCGTCTTAATTTGCAGCTCAATCGATGGGAGTTATTTGCGTTGTGGTGCTGATTAGATTTGTCTGTGGAGGTGGAGAAAGGCAGGAGGAACAGATCAAAGCAGAAATCACATTAGTAATCAGGGCCCCGTGGAGTTTACGCGTGGTCAGCATCACGGCGGATTCTGCGATTGCACAATGACGTTTTCTGGCGATCTTTAAAGTTTTAAATGGAAATATTCATGCATAATGCCAATTAGAGAATCCTAAACTTCCATTGATAATTGGACCCAGATATTTGTTCATTTATCGAGGAAGACTCTAGCAATTGTTCGATATGATCACTGCTGACATATTGCGGAAGCGCACGTTTCATCATAAATATCTTTTCTCTATTACCTTTCCCCTCCGCAAGATAACCTCGCGTAATTCAGATGAATGTTTGGTTGAATAAGTCGTATATTTATGATATCAAATTAAGTGTGCCCATATCTAAAGCCGGGCGCGTAATATTCAAGTGCGTAGAGAGCAAGTCTGATCATCACTGACCTGGGGAAAGTGAGCTTTGAGATGTTGTCACGATGTTTAGCGATGGCTCACACTGACGAGATTTCGACTATAAAAACGGACGACAGGAGTCGATTTTATGCAGACGTCTTGTTCAGAAGTTGACGACTACAGGGAGAAAGCTGCGAGCTGTATTGTCTTTGAATATTCTCTGCGTAGCAAACAATCCGGATTTGCCAGCTTCCTATTCATTAAATCTCAGGGGAAATGGGACCGCAGTCCCGCCTTGCGAGTAACATCAGAACATGACGGTATTTTGGTTGGATCCGTACTGAAAGAGCGTAATTTGACAGATAAACACGGTCCGTCTAGGAAATGTGTAAATTCTTCGGTTACCCGAAGTAATTCTACTCTTTCTTGAAAAAAAAATCTACTTCATTACTTAGCAGGACACTGTATGGTGTGAAATTTGATTCTTCAACTATTCTCGGCTTATTGAGTGCCGTAGAAGATTCATGATCGTGCATTCTGTGTTGTATGGAAACCAAGACGGGGAAAGTGTATTCATGTATAGTTTGCTTGGGTGAACCAACTCGAGAAACGAGTGTGTCTTATTCCGGGGTAGGCCTATTCAATCACTTGATTAAGTTGATTGAAGAGAATCATCAGGTATCCGGGCCCGTGTTACTGATTCACAACTAGAAAGCATGTGCTCAATAGTGTTTACAACTGATTTTATGATTCGTAGCAATTACAAATTGCATTGATTAATAATATTCAGTCCAATAGACTGCTAGATGGCAAGTATGGGTAACGTATTATACAGCATCTGTGAAGGAACGATCGCGGTGGTAGCGGTGATCGGTAACGGACTCGTCCTCTACATCTACAGCAGCAACAGCCGCCTGCACACCGTGACCAACTACTTCATCGTGTCGCTGGCCATAGCCGATCTCCTCGTCGGTCTCCTCGGCGTTCCCTTCGCGTTGTTGACGAACGCGACGTTGCCACACGGGAGCTTTTACGGCTGCCTGATCATGCTCAATTTCCTGCTCTGGCTGTGCGGTGCGTCGACGTTCAGCCTGATCGGGGTCTCCCTCGACCGCTACGTCGCCATCTCCTACCCGCTGCGCTACAGCGTGTTCGTCACGCCCCTCCGCGCCATCGTCCTCATCGTCGTCTGCTGGTTCATGGCGGCAATCGTCGGCTTCCTGCCCGTGGCCGGTTGGAACAACGGCATGCCCGACGACGGCAAGTGCGCCTTCACACAGATCATTGACATGGGATATATGCTTTGCAATGCCGTTATCGTCATCTATGTGCCCCTCATCGTCATGGTCATCATCTACGTATTCATCTTCCGCGCCGTTCGGAAACAGGTCAGTCAAAATGTACAGTTTATTTCATATCATTTCATTTATTTCCATAACTTCGATCATAAATACAACATTGACAAAAAGGAGCATCAAATACAAATAGAAATACATCAAGTAATATAAACATAATAACATAGTGAAATAAGTAAATACTGATAATGGTATTAAATGCTCACGATCCATCTGATTAGATCGTTGTTAATGTATATTAACTCTTTATGCTGTGTGTGTGTGTTTTTTTGCACCAGTATTGCCCACAAATCACATAGAGAATCGGTTTCTCTGGCACAGAAATGGTTAATAATACATCTTTTAATGCAACGAACAAAGTTGCACAAGTGCACATAATCACAACACATACATAGAACATAATTGTCGAAGATTGAGGAGGTGATTCTTCGGGGCGCGTCTATTGTCGATCGTTTACCTAGTCGGAAAGGATGGTCATGTCGTAGTTTAGGATGAGTATACTCGATCACCGTTACATCATTTTTTGATTATTCACCATGTTCATGTGTGTATAATGGAAGAATGAATGTTATGAAGATGATATAAGTTAATAGGGGGAAAACAGATAGCTACATGTTTGTTATGAAGTGTGGGTGTTGTTATTGTTGTTCTTGTACACGTCATGCACGAACGACAGTCACGGCATTTAATATCTTACGGTTATAGAATTCAAATCAGTGGGATATCAGGCATCACATTGAATACAATCGATCATCGTGACCGATTATATACTTTTGCTGCACAAGAATTTACGGTTATATCATTCAAATCAGTAGGATACCAGGCATCACATTGAATGCAATCTATCATTTTTACAGATTATATACTTTTGCTTACCAATATCTATTACACCCATTTTTAATTAACCATTTTCTATATGCCCTTTCACTAGAGAACAAACACAAAACATATAACATGTATAAGATGTTGTATGTTTCAATTAATGCTTGATATCATTGTATCTCTCTCTCTCTCTACTCCGTTCTCTCTCTGTCTTTCTCTGTCTCTCCCATCTTTTTAATCACCTTACCAAAAGCTATTGCATACAGATTTTTAATTACTGTTAAGTAATTACTGTAGCGATTTAATTAGGGAGACCATTGTATGACATGTGCTAGTATAAACATGTACGAACATGCCTCTGTAAAAAAAAATATATGTACATTTAGGCGAAAATATGTGATGGAACTTAAGAGAGAAAAACTTGTTCCAAACAGTTAGTACACTGACCGGGGCAATGTGGTAAACTAATGTAGACTATGGTCGCTATACGAAACGAATTGTTTCAAAACGTATAGTTTTCCGCTTTTCCTGAAAAGGTTCGCGAAGCTTCGACTGCGGTATTTCATACATGATATTAATAGGGTATACTGCTGGGGGGGTATTCCGAAAATCCACAGAGATAAAAATTTTATCTCCCCTAAGATACAATGTCCTTAAAATATTTTATCTTTGGTATTCCGAAAAATATTTTAGGAAGATTTTAACCAATATTAATGAGCGCATGCCATGCGCTCCTATCCCAGAGGCAGCCAGTAATAAACGTCCTTTCATGCCTTTTGCATACATTAACACCATCAAGCTGATGGTGTGATGTCATGAAACTGAAAGGGACATTGCGCATCAATGTCTATCAGCGCGCCTTATTGCATTTGATGCGCACATGTGCAAAAAGTTGAATGCGCGAATTATTTTTGCACGTAATGCTATGGGCCTAGGCGCGTACGTCTGGAGATAAAATTGCTTGGGAGCAGTTTTATCTTTTATCCTAACTTTTTTTCCTAAGTGCGTTTCAGAATACCGATTCAGCTCATTTGCATAAAAAAATTTATCTCGGAAGCTCATTTACATAAAAATTTTATCTCTAGCTCATTTGAATAAAAATTTTATCTTTTATTGTAAGTTGGCTTTTCGGAATACCAAAAGATAAAATTTTTCCTAAGTCCCTGAGATACAATAAAATTTTTCCTAAGTTCGTTTTCGGAATACCCCCCCTGGTCTATGCCGAGTTTCATGACTTTTGTAAAAAGGCGACTCTTCCTTTAATACCAAGACTGGATGCTTCAACTATATTCCAGAAGATACGCGTAATATTTCACAGAGAGAAACCTGAAGCTTTTGTGTCAAGGACTTTATTTTTTATAATACAGCCCCCTCAAATTCAATTTTGAGGGTTAAGTTATTTCTTATTTCTTCATCTTAAGTGACTGTCCAGTAGAACTAAGGAGCTTGATAATTCACCATTGTGATGTCGTATAGTTTGTAACGATTTCGTAGATAGGGAACGCGTAGTACTTCTAAATATGCAGCAAGGTCTAATATGACATATTGCAACACCTGGTGTTTTCAATCACTAGTAAATTAATTCCCGTATGTTTGGAGCATGAATTGAGTTTGAATATGATATTGATGTGGTGATCGGTGCGTAAAACACAATGAGTACCACATATTCCTGCACATGGCGTATTTTCATCTGCACACGTAAATGATATCTGTTTGGAAAAGTGGTATCTACGATGTTCATTACTTTTGGATTTACGAAAGCTGAAATGTGTGTTCATGCACTCATTTGGGAGTTAATCATTTATTGTGAGTGCATTTTCATACGAGCTGTTCAACTTCTTTAAGGTTTCCTCTCATATGAACGCTAAAATGCTCATGCACACAGTGGGGACTCTCTTAATCTACATTGATGCAAAATACTTCCCAATTGTCTGATCAGACAATATCCTCCTAAAAGGGCTTAATCGCAGCTCTGTCTCAAAGATTTCTTGCGGAAAACCTTTGATTCTTGAATGCAGACTGTGAGGTGGTATTTTATGGACGAAAACTCTTCTGCCAGGCTTTAACTTCCCCAGTTTCTTTAAGATCACCTGTAATCTTACGATGGTATTTGTGCTTAACCAAAACCGGGCCGCTTCGTCAGGTGTGATACAAAATTGTAGTGAGTAACCCCTACTCACTACAATTTTGTATCACACCTGACGAAGTGTTGCAGCGGCGCACGAAGCGTTGTGATCTTTTTAGATTCCTTGTTGACCAAACATTGCGAGACAAACGATTTTCACTAGTAAGAATATATATTACGCCTCAAACTTGAAATGCGTCATTGTACACATGGTATACAATTATATTACTTTGTCCGTGTGTGTGAGTGTGTGTGTGTGTGTGTGTGTGTGTGTGTGTGTGTGAATGTGTGTGTGTGTGTGTGTGTATGTATGTATGTATGTATGTATGTATGTATGTGTGTGTGTGTTTACATGTTTATTTTACATCGTATAATCAATTTAGTCTTCTTAAAGTATAGAATTAACTAATTATCATTTCACCCTTCACGAGTCTTAATTTCAAACTGCACGCTCAGGGAAGCATCATTAACGGATTCATGTTCTAATTAGCACGAGCCAGACAAGGCAAGTGACCGAGAAAAAGTGGGTGATAAAAAGAAAAAAAAACTCGAAACGGATCCGATTTCATGTTTAGTCTGTAAAGCAATGACCACGCATGGAATGATGGGGTAACCGCGGCTAAGGCGAGACCGCATTCTTCTCAATGTTGTCCCAACGGGGTGACGTTCCGCTCTTTCTGGCTCGTTCGTGTGGCTAATTTTGTGGTCTCCCTAGATCAGAGAATGGGGCGAGGGAGAAGGGCGGCCGGGAGGGGGGGGGGGGGGTATCGTCTTCTTCCGAGGCGTGTGGAAGGATAAGACTCCGGCGTTGATACGTCGAAAGTCATTTGCATGGCCATATACGTCAAGCACCCCCTAAGATGGATAAGGGCCCCCCTACTGAGGCAGGCTTTTAAAAGGGTCTCATCGACAACCGCCTTGCAATGCGTGTAACCCGCGGTGAATGATTGGAACATTTCATATCTGTGCCACACGCATAATTAGTACAGACAGTTGTTAAAGGGGATGATAAAATGGAAGGTATGGTTTACCGAAAGAGAAAATCCCTTTCACAAAGAGCAGCAAAATGAATGTAACCATGGTAACCTGAAAGCGACAGTTCGTCGTTCGAGAAATAAGCATATATTGGTCAATATAGCTAATCATTTTTTTTAATCGTCCAATATTCTCAAAGCAAATTTGCCCCCCTACTCCCCCCCCCCCACCCCTCAAAAAAAACCCTGTAAAAGTGGTACACTTTCTTTAATGTTGCAATACGTGAGTCAAGTCGAAATAGGTATTTAGCACTTTAAACATGTTTGCATAAACTGAAAGTTTAAAACAATGATGGCCGGGTGTGGTTGCTCATTGGTTTGATCTACATGCAGAAATTTCACCACTTTCCTAGAACGATTCGAAAAGAACTCTTGAAGCTCCCTTGCAAAACAGAAAGCTGGTTCAAAAAGTGGTCGTAATTCTTTATTACTGGAGAGTTGGGGAGGGGTTGGTCTGCTTGGTTGAGGGATGTTCATGATCTACGTTAGGTCTACCCGTCCGTGTCGCATTTAGATAATTGGATAATTAAATCATGTTGAATAATTCAATCATATAAAGTAAGATACTTCGATCTTGGGAATAATTTTATCATGTGGAATGATTCGATCATTTAGGATTGTTCGATCGTGTGGAATAATTTGATTTTGTTGTATTTTGAACACCATACTGGATGATATCATTTGACCACTGGCTCGAAATGTCCGGTCCCTGACCACTTTATCTCTCGATATACGACAATCGAACGTTCTTCGCCATTAACCACTAACGTGCTTCTGGTGGAATTTCCCACCACAAATACACACAAATCCCATAGAGCAGCATTTTGTCTGGCTCAATAACGCACAAAACACTTTAAAAACCGGATTTGTTCAAGATGGATCGGGGTGAGGAACTTAACATGCTTTGATCACATTTCCCTTCCGCCAGTATTTCACCGCGCTCATACACAACACCGCATGAGCCTATAACTCGCGTCAAAAGAGTTAATTACAATAAAGCGCAGACAAAAAAATAATGTCCTTTCATGAATCGCATTAAATAATATTGCATTGCGCTGTCGCAAGTCCGTTTGATATGAATTCGTTTGAAGGAGTGTTGTCGGGAGTGTCATGGTAGTGAAGGAGTGAGATGTTGATGGACTTTCTTAGCTCGCGTTACTCTGTCGTCCCGCGTGTCGCTGTGAGTCTAAACATAATGAGACGGCGGCGGGCCGTGGGGCAGGTTTCTCGAGCCGATAACAACTCTAATCCAAAAGCTATGGGCACGTCCACACGGACGTGGTTTGCTGCTACCGTTCACCGCCTGTACTGTAATACTGGCGTTTTTCCGTCGCGGTGTGAACGTGTAAACGTGCCTTAAGGCGGCAGTGGTGATGAGGCGCCAATCCTGCACATCTAAACATGCATAGTAATGTAGAAACACACACACAGTATGACAAAAAACGCCAAGACATGAACATGAACATTTCTTGACGTGCCCAGAGGAACGTTAATTGGACAGGGCTAGAGCTAAACCGGTGCTTAACAAGATATAGAACTGAGCTTAGCCTTGTCATCGTTTAGAGAAACCAACGCCAAGGAGCAAAATGGAGATGAGAGAGCAAATCAGAGAGATCAACTTTTTGACGCCGTTTGTCTTGGGCGCTAATAGATGATCAGCTCCTAAAAGAGATAAACACACTTAATGAAGGGATGAAGGGGGGGGGGGGTTGCTGTTTGCAACCGAGATAGGGATAATGATTCTTGCAGTCAACAAACCTGAATCAGATCGATGTGACGGGGAGTAATATTTGTGGTTATAACATCTTCTCCTGCCTTTAGGAAAATGTATTTTTTTTAAGAAAAAGTCTCTGAGGACAAAAATTATAGCGAAAAAAACATATTAGAATGTTATGCCATCAAATGCAAACGTAGTGGTGTATTTATGTTTTTGACTTTGATATGTGAATACGATGTATAATGATATATATTACAAAGAAAGATATGTATATATAGATATATATTTAGAAATATATATGTAAATATATATGAAAATATATATATATATCCATGCATGTTTATGGATATACATGTATTTATGAAGAGAGAGAGAGAGAGAGAAAGATACACAGAGACTGAGAGGGTGATGAAAAAGTGGGAGGCCAAGGGATAGAAAAAGAAAGGGAGAAATAGAAACACGACTACAAATATCATACGCGGTGTATTCTTGAGGGGAAATTTTTATCATATGATCTGAAGATGATTATCTGATGATGTGTTATGAATAATACACATCGTTTGAAATACGGTAGTCATAGAAATTGAAGAAGCACAGTGGTCAATGTGATTGTATGGATGAATGTCCTCACGGAAAATCAAAGTGCATCGTTTTGTTTGTGCTAACATTAATAGGAAATCTAGGTCAAAACCTGATAAAACATAATTACAATCATACAGTACCATGCACATGTGATTTTGATTAGTAATGATGATAAATTATTGATGTTAACCAATTTAGCGTATACACCTACATCTGATGTATTGTTTTGATTGAATTTTTGCATTGGTCGACCCTTTTTCTCCTGATAGTTTCCCCTCTTCCTTCCTAGGATATGAAAGCACTGTCAATCGCACAAGCCATGTGCGCTACCCCGTCAGCCAGTCTGATGTTAAAGAGACTAGTCCTAATACACCATTGGATGTGACAAGGGGAAAGATAGGCTGGAGGGGGCGGGGGGGGGGGACAAACCAGCACTGCGTCATCCTGTTGTCTAATGATATTGTATGATTTTGCAATGTCCATTATGAAACCAATACTGTTAATGGATTCCGTGCATTTTGCCCGCTGGTAAAATACATTTTCCCTCAATAAAGTCATTAGCAGACCATTCTTTCTGAGTACGAATGATGCTTTGATAATGATATTTATGCTTGATAGGCAAAATACATCTAAACACAATACAACAGTGACTTTTCGCAGTGTGACTTTGCCATAATGATGTGAAAATCATCATTTGAATTACAGCATTATGATGAAAAAGTACAAGTCATATCGAAGTGAAATAAAATTGAATATCGTTAACCTTCTGAACACAGATTAATAAACAAAATGTTTTAACAGTGGAAAATGGAACTTCCTTGTATTCAATAAAAATCACTAACAAGGACATTCATTGAACATTTATTGCTGTCGAACGTTAATTTAATAAATGGTCAGATATAATGATTGAGAATAAATGCGTTTATACGCAGCAATTTGAAATATGCTACCAACATCAGACGTATCATTATGTGTACTTCTTATTTTGCGTTTATCAAGATGATAGTATGCAATTATGATTCATTTGACTGACAGAATTGGGACAGATCTTAATCCATCCTTAAATATATAAATCGCTTAACGTATTCAAATTTCAGATGCCATTGACATGAACAGAATAGCTGCGATAAAGACGTACACATACCCATTTAAAATACTATGTTATTGAAGTACGGTTTACAGATCATTTAAAACGAGAGATCAAATAACTCACGTAAGCAACAAGTGGGCAACATCACATTTTTTTCATTTCCTGCATTGTGCTGAAATAGCTTTACGTTTGACTTTCTGCCACGAGTTAACGGAGTCGATAGCAAGGTTGCGTTTGATAGATGTCATGCCCAGAAGTTAGCTTCATCGTCGACATCAACCGTCAACTGCCTTTTGACAAGTTTGATGCAAATCTATAGAACCGCTCTCCCACTTACCCTGAATGTACGCTCTGTTATTCTCCTATCGTAGCATATCAAAAGGCCACTTCAGAACGTTACAGTGTCGTCTTTTATACGTTTTGACATCATTGACATTTCCATGTTATCTTTTCTCTAAACGGTTTTATCATACCTGGAAAATGGTCCATGTTTTGTGGCTTGGCGTATGTCTTGTTTTGTTTTTTCCATCCTTCCATGCAGTTTCAATATGAGATATGAATGTCGGCCATTCTTCATGGGCTGTGATCGAAACGCGTGTTAGCTTTTAGCGTTTCTTTGATCATTGATAGTTTTGCTGCATTTCGGCGGAGCAGTTTGAAAATCAACAAGAGATCTGCGTCAGAAAAAAGTGTCTTTCTGCGTTTCTCGCTGATTTCATTTTCCATCTCTAAAATGTAGGTCACTATTTATTAATACTTTGGATGCGAATGAACCTCGCTATGAAGTAAGCAGCGGCAGTGCCATCATTTTCTTTTTCATCTATTCTCACTACTCGGGAAAACGAGACAAGGTCACGCTTCTGTAATACATTTAAGCGTTCATTCTCCCCCATCTTAATTCATTTTCAAACATATTCCCATTTGACCATTTGTGTGCTGTTAATTGCAAGAAAAAATATTTTATTCAATTACATATGCGAAAATTAGCGCCTTCGGTGTTTATGTGTTATCTCTGGTAAACGGTAAATTAATATAAGTGAGACAGGAATTACGTTATGTAATTTATTTATATGTATTATGAATTTAGAGTAGTACTTAACATATTGACCTTGGTTAGGGAGTCAAAAAATAGTGATGAAGAGCAAAGTAAAGAATGTTATGCGAGCACATTTTTCTAATGATTCCTGCTATCATATATGTAAAAGTTTCATCTATTTTGATTTGTTGTGGAATTGGAAGAAAGATGAGCACACTCATGCTGAGAACTTATTTTGTTAAGCAAGTTTG
>OZ022583.1:8961565-9011565 GCA_963669155.1 Arbacia lixula
GCGAAAACGGAGAGAAGTATACTTCGAGACCACGGTCCGAACAGGATGGCGGACTCTGTTATCACGTGACTATGTATAGCTACGAAAACAAACCCTTCCTGAAATCCTGCGAGTTCACGTCGCCCCTTCACTCGACGAGGAATCTTATAAATGAGGTTAGATGTGCGTGCCCCACGACTAGCTGACATCCCAATGAGTTGCGAGACTTTGGGGGATGACGAAAGAAGACGATGAAGTCGTTGCATATTAATGTGTTTCTTATTATCTGACGTTTGTCCCCAGCCAAGCAGAAAAAAGCCCTATAAACTTCCTCGTGGGGCTTCATAGCGTGACCTATATAGCCGAAGACCGCAATCAGAAATGGGTGTGTGTGGTCGTAGGGTTTTCCTCAGAAAAGTGCGCCTTTCAGAGTGTATACAAATTCAACATAAGGCGACGTGGTTGAGGCTTAAACAATCTTTGACACAAAGATAATTCATTCACGACTGATGACTTAACAAATTAAAGCACCCTTATTAGCCAAATAAGTATGTGCAACCATTCGAAAAGTATATAGGGCTCTGTTGCATAAAACTTTCCATTAATGGTAACTTTTTCCAATGGCAACTTCAATGGGAACCTTGAAATTGATTGGCTGTTGAGCAATGTTAACATGGTAGTTACCATTGATGACAGCGTTATCATTAATGATAAGTTTCATGCAACGCGGCCCAGATGTGAAAAAAAAATATTCGGAAAGCATAACATCAAGGAAGGCGTGCGTATGCAAAATTACAAATCGAGGTGAGATTTTGAGGAGGAATGCTTCTGAACGTCCAGAACGGATGAACATATATTTTTGTTGTCGTACAATTGTCCTCGATCTTCGCTTCAAATGCTCTAGCATTATACAAATTAACTTGTCATAAGGAATGTTCCCATTCTTATCTTGACTTACGTATATGTGACAGTTAAAAAAGTATCCTCCTGGTAGATGCGGCAATAAAAAAAAACATCTTAAATTATTATTACAAAATCTTGTTTATAACAAAAGAGTGTGTTAATTATTTGGTAGTAGCAACGGTATGGATTGCAAAAAATAATATCCATCGTTATTCATTTCAACATGGAAAACAATCTACATTCGAAAAAAATGAAATGATACAGATTTTACCCGATCAACAATAACTCGAGTATAACCAAGCAGCATAACCTAAATAAATACTTATAATGTTCTGGGACATGGGACCTGTTACATAAAACTTACCATTAATGGTAACTTTAGCACAATAGCACAATATGTAAAAAAATTCATATGACATTAATTTCATTCCGCCCCACATTCCTAGTGTGTCCATATCAAAGGCGATTGAGCCGCTATCTGCATTTACGTTAAATCTAATATCACGACACTACTTCACATTGCATTGTATGCATACGTTCACCTTCATCGAATTGAAATGAATAGATTAACGTGGCTCGAGTTGTAATCATTGCACGTAGATATTAGCATATGGTCATCATGAAGTATACTATATTTGATTTGCAGTAACCATAGTAACGTGAGCAGTGTTTTAGAATACCACGCCATAACCATGATAACCTTTTGTGCACCGTGCCAAATGCTTTTCTATGATATTTGCATGTAGTACTTGAACAAAACGCATGAATGGCGCGTAAAGGGTGTACTTTGAATTCAACTCATATATGGTTTAAAATGTATTTACTATCATTTTCATTATCATTATGAATCAATTACAGTATTTTTGTTATTATTGATATCCATAACATCAATATTGATAATATCCTGAAAAAGTAATTTGTACAATATTTATACCTTAATGAATATGATGACTGTTATGAATGAATTATGATCATGATTATTAGCATAACTACTACATGTAGAATTATAAGTATACAGTAATTGTTAGTTTAGTTTAAATATCATCTTTGTTATTAGCATCATCAACATCATTGCTTGCATCATTGTTCACTGTTTTCAAACTCGGCCAAACTATTATTTATTATTTATAATTATTGCCTATATGTATAAGTAATCATAGCAATGTCGACCACCTAATGCCATCTAATGATATTGACTCCAATCTGACTCCAATCACTCGTGAGAAGGGATCGCACAAAGTACTTTAGCGTGCGTACTTCTTAAAGATTATCCTCACGTCTAACGGAAAATTCATCGGAAAGAAGACGGAAAGTTTGAAAAAGGATTAGAAGTTGTCAGCAAAGCAAGTTATAAAGTATCAAACTCTGCACATGTGACCGGTCCAAAGTGTAATTACATACAGCCGGACATATTATATTGTTTTAGGCGATAATTACTTTAGTGTGCACTTTTCAGAGCCAAATTACGCAATTAGGATCGACCAGGTAATTCGACTGTCCGCCTGGTATCGAATTGTTGTCGTTTATCTTTGTTTTTCGTTGAGTAGCCAAATACCCCGCTGGTATTTGCTTCTATTGTTATGTTCTGATGGCCCCATTTTGTTGATAGATGTGTTCCCCAGGCTGTTCTCCATGAATGATACTCTTGGCGATAATAATGGATGGACAACCGTCTCGTGCGCAGTGGAAATCAGCCGGGGTGGGGAGGGGTTGGGAAGGGGTGGATAATGGAGGGAGGGGGTGGGGCTTCTGGTATTGGCGAGAAGGTGAACAAACACAGAGGATGGACTAAAATTGCAGAAGCTCGACTTGTGATGGACACTGTCAGATTGGGTCACCGATTACCTAAATCGCGGTTCGGTGAAGGGCGCCCTACTGGAAAACGAGACAACAACCACAATTTGAACGTCAGCCAAAAGAGTGTAATCTGGGAAATGTCCTACATGTATAATTGACCGAGAAATGAAATGCGTTTCAGGAATACATGACCTTTTGTATACAACACTTACTGCTCTCTTCTTCACTTTTGTCTGTTCCCACGGCCTTGAGCAGACGATGGGATTAGTTTCACGCCAGACGAAAAAGGCGGGAAACAATCAGAGCAAGTGGATCACGTGTGCATGGATAGGGCGGGTTTTCGACAAGAGCTCGCTATTTTTTAAGCTCTCATCAGGGGCGGGCGACTTCATGATACTCCTAACGCCAGTCAGCACATGTCCACGTGCAAGCGACACCCTTAACTCTTCATATACCAGATAAAATGACGCGCTATGGGATTGTGTACGTTATTTGTGACAAAAGTCGCACGCGGTACGCAAATGCATAAGCCTCCATGTTCAACAGCTGCGCTATGATACATGCGAATTCTGTAGAGTCGAAACAAGTGTGGCATGCCAGAGTTGGTCTTTGCGACGCTGGAATGCCCTTTCTGCAATCCAATGCTCTACGTCACGCGGTAGAGAGGTCGGATCTCGTAGTATTTCTTTGTGATGGGTCGACCTACTTTTAATGTAACACCCCTCATGATCCGTGGCACTTACGTGTTAGTCAATGCATGGCCAGGTGTGTGACAACCTTCCAACAGCGAACATGCTTTTCTCACAGTGGTGTAGGTCGATCAGGAGAATGTCTCCTTCAATGAGTTTGGAATGATAGTTTCAATATTTGTATCCCTTGTGAGAGTTTATTTTACATGCCTTTTGTCGCTAAATCCGAACACGCCGGGGCGCACGGATTTACTTTTGAATTAGGCGTGTTTATAGATCAGTTCTTAAAGCAAATATCACCGGCATCATGTAACCTGACACAGCAACTTTGCAATGGGTCATGATTACTATCTACGTACCCTGCTCGAACACATTATAAGGTATGTGCATGTATGTAAACATAAATTATATATTTAGATGTCTGCGATACTGAAAAGACCACCCTGGTTAAATAGAACGTGAAATAAAATAAATAGATAGATGAATATATATATAGAGAGAGAGGGATGGAAAAGAGAGAGGGGAGTGGAGGGAGAGGGGGTGGAGAGGGAGAGGGAGAGGACGGAGAGATAGTGAGAGGTAGAAATAAGGGTGAATAGTAAGGTATATAATTATGTGTCTGTACATGTATATCTATGTAAATATGTATGTATGTATGTATTTGTGTGTGTGTGTGTGTATGTGTGTGTGCGCGTGTGTATGTTTATGTGTATGTGTGTATGAATGTGTGCTATGAGGAGGCTGGGTAGTCCCTTCAGAATAGGCACTATCCTCGAAAGCTTCATAACCACGCCTAAGTGGGGAGGAGCGGGCGCGCTTTGGAGCAATCTGAAACACTCAAGAACTCTCCCCATCATCTCAACTCTTGTTGATGTTTCCCTGGAAACCCTACTTCCATATCATACATCGCGTGTGAAACTAGTTCCTGAAAGGGCAAAACAATCTCTACTTGCGATTAATCAAACGCCAGCTGAGGAGGAACTCAAAAAGAGAAGCCGCGATAATAACTCTGAAAACTTGCATCGAAAGATATAATCCCGACAGCAACATACATTTTGACAATCCCTCGTTCTGTATACGCCAATCATCCTAATTATCACAGGTGAATGTTGAAATAGATAAGATGCGCGCTGAAGCTTTCGGGGGATCTAAAAGCCAGCGCCGGTATACAGAGCATCTTATTTCGAATCTGCATGTTTGGCCCGGTACCTGACGTCGTTGGAGTCCTGTTTTCGCACTTGATGACGGGGGATTATACTGTCCGGACCGGGCAGGTGAATGAATATATACGTTCCTATGTACTTCACCATGCCTTACTTATTATAGTACCTACCAAACACAAAGGTATTGAAACAGTGTTATACGGTATAATACTTGTAGATTTAGTTGGGTAGAAGTTAATTCTGATTCATCGGCGATTGAAATTTGAAAAGAAAGAAAAGAAAGATGTTGTACATGTTGTATGGTATTTTGTAACGGTGGCATGATGAAAAGATCAACAGCTGTTGTAAGGTTTATTTCATGCCTAACAATGATATCGATTATAACAATTGCAGTGAGTACAATGCAAACAAAACCAATACAAAAAAGTATCATCATTATTGTAAGAATTATGTGGCAAGAGAACAAGGTGGGCAATAATGGAAAGCAAAAAGAACCAACGAATGAAAAACAAAAACAAAGTATAAATGGGATTTTTTTTTCACCAAAAGAGACTATAACCATGACAACATAAATTTGCATTTTGCTCCTATTCTTGGGGTGGGGTCGTGGGTGTTTCTTCATTGAAAGCCTGTCGAGAAGCACGAGTTTAAATGGCCATCAGTTCAGCTGTTTTGCCGATGCCATTTTGATCACGCTGAAAAAGGGGGACGATAGGGAACAGGCTGTGGTAGGTTACAAACGAGGGATACGTGTATCTATACACGTTTTGAAAGACAGCACACGTCACCGCTGACGTAGTTCAGCTAATAACACTGATTGACAAATGACTGTAAGACTCTACCGTAAGAAAAGACAGCTATAAATTCCCCATCTTCTTCTTTTGGTAGTTGGTAACGGGAGGATTCTTCGATGAGGTTGGAAATGGTAAAGTAGTACTGTACGTGGCTTACAAATCATCAGCCTAAATTGTCAAGAAGAGGCACGCCTCTTTTCAATAGCCCATTTATCATTCCACATGCATTCACATGAATAACGGACACTTCGTATTCTGTGTAGTCTTTTGTTGCTCTTTACAAGTTACAAGTTACAAGGGAGATACTGCAATATTTTTCATTATGGAAGATGTTTCCAACCATTTTCTGCTCAAAAGAACTTTTTTGATGGAAAAATAAAGAAGGAATACATAATGAGGATTTTAAGACTTTCAGATTATGGGCGTAGACTTACACGCATAAGCCTCAGAATTCTGCGGATGTTAAAAAACGCTTTACACGGATAACGAAGAGTGCGAACTATTCCACGAGGAAATAGAGCATCCGTCGATAGAGGCTTTCATTTGAATCTCACAGGAGTGAAAGAGAATGCGTGGCTCCGACGATGAATATTGAGAAGACGGGAAAGCCGGCTTTTTATACGACAAAATCTTGGAGTACTTTGAGTGATATTCCGCAATCATCAGGGAGGGTTTAATGTGTCTTAGCATCCAGCAAGATTGCTTCCCCCGCATTACTAGGTGTGAATTGCGGAACCGATTACAATCATCGGTGCTTACTAGGGGTGGGAGAGGTGGGGCACGGGTCAAGATCTTACACATGGAGGCGGAGGGGGGGGGGGGTGCGCCACCGTTTTGGTGCTTGTGTTGGTGGTCGACATGATCACGACCACGATTTCAACACCCGAGATCGTCTCTTGCGCGCTGTGGGCCTATCAAAACGAATTGTTCCCTCTATTATAATCCACCTGTTACCATTTATGATACACACGCATGTATCCGTTTCAGAATGGCAAATCTATTTGGCAGACGAATAGGAAATCTAATAAAGCTTGATTCATGAAATAAGCGTGTGTTCTATGTGATTTATGTGTATGGTTAGTGCGAAATTGTAGCAGTGGCGTTGGAAGAGATAATGGTGAAAGCGCAGGATGAGAGGATAGGATGCACAATGAAACGGCCAATATTTAGCTCGCTCCCTCTATTTTAATCCACCTGTCAACATTTATGAGACACACGCATGTATCCGTTTCAGAATGGTAAATCTATTTGGCAGACGAATATGAAATCTAATAAAGCTTTTTCATAACGATTCATGAAAATTTAATTTATTAAGCAAAAGAGGCACGTGTGTAATAACAATGCATCAAATGTATACCTATACAACTGAGAAATGGAGAGCAATCTACCATGATTGTAGTCTTGCACAATGTTTTGTGCGTAGCCTACTTCCTCAGCTTCCCGTTATAGTCCACTACCTTCTCTATACACAATTCCACCGGCATTAAACAATTAGGTTAAATATGCCCTGTGTATGTAGCATTTTTTCCTTAAAGGGAAAATACTGTACTGGGAAGACAAAAAGCCTTAAAAAAAACAATAATTACTCCAGATGTGGATCATTTGAGGGCAAGTGACTCTCAGCAATTTTTTTAAATGGACAATACATGAATTTAAGACCATTGGTAAGAAGATTACTCACGATCACCTTTTGAAGGCTTTTTTGTCTTCGAAGTACAGTCTATGCCCTTCAACCCGACATGTGTCAGACTAACTTTTTGTATGCAGTATTGGTGAAAGAAATACCCACATGGCATATGAATGGTTAATCTATGTTAACGAATTCCACTGTACAATGAATGCATTTATGTTGATGAATCTACTGTGGGTTTCTTCCTAAATCATTATCAAAAGAGTGTATTCTTTTCAGAGAGTACAGCGTTGCAATATAGCGCCATGCCTCTGTCTCGGTTGCATATACGGAGTTACGAAATGCAACGTTACACCACGAAATATATTTTAATGAATACGAATGAAATGAAATAACTCTTTAGTATTGGATCTAATTGAACCATGTCTACGACGGTAATACATGCAAATCATAAGGATCAGTGTTATCTTCTCAGAGAAGGGGGGTTCGAAGGACCAAGTATGCAGTGTTGTTAAAGAAATAGTATACATCCTCAATAGTTGATGGCAGCTACATTCTCTGGCGCAATTAAGCGAGATGGCTTGGTTATTTCGCCTGTTCCTTTCTTATCCACCCCACCCCCCCCCCCCCCCCACCCCTCCCCCGTCTTTATATGTAGGCATACGTATGTCCGAGAAAGCCAAAGAACAATGTTGATTTGAATGAACTTTTTATGCGCCATCGAGGCATTTTTGACCGTGCAATATACACAACACCCATAGCCGTTCGTCCGACAAAAAATATGATCAGTATACTCCCCTAGGTATAAGCCACCATTGCTTTCACCAATGCTTTCATTGGTCACTTTCATAAACGTCAACTGCAACCAATATGAACATCACAAGGACACTTATCAGCGGCGTGAGGACACGACATGTGATTTGCTCTCTATGCTCATAGAAAGCTCGTTACAGTCATGTCCATCACAACTCCGTCTCCTTCAAAATACATCTATATGGGTCACCATGGTCACGGATTAATATCTTCTAAATTCTTTCCATTAAATGCCATGTTGTTGATAGCGATTCCGCTCGGAATATACCGTCCGTTAATGGGCGAGGTGGAGAAATTAAAAAAAAAATTACGTGTCAAACAAAATTGCGCTTTATGGGTTTTGTGTGTATTTTTTCAGAGAATAGACCGTTGTTAAAAAAAAAAAACCCTCTTCAAAACACATGATATTAACCCTTGGCTGCTCGAGAGCATGTTGCTCTTTTGGATGTATGTGTTTTACTCGTCATGCTCATACGAAAGTGCGTTTATGGCGCATAGAGGTTTCATACAATTTTGGTGACACCGACTCCGCTCGGAATACACCTCCGTATATGGGCAAGATAGAGATATTTGGAAGCACTCGTTATTCCAAAGGTTCATTATTCCGAACGTTACGCGACAAATGCTCGGATAAACCATGTTAACGAACCCTTTTTTGTTTTCGGACTAGCGAGTATCGAGGTATAGGCAATTTACGTGTTTCGGAATTACGAACCTTTGGAATAACGAGCATTCGGAATAAGACTATATGGGTTTTGTGTGCATTACATGTGGCACACAGGGAGTTAATACGACCGATTCCGATGAGAGAATAGGTGGACAATCTAATCGTGCGACACTGTATTCCCGCCCGCCCTACATAAGACCAAATGTGATATTCAAGACAGGAATTGCACCAACAAAACATCTCTGCTTTAAAAATGGGTCAGCATAGCATAATTCCTTTGGGTCCAATATCGTCCAACCCGTCAAGATCATCTCCCCTGCCACATGAAACTCAACACCAAGGCTTTTATTTTGAGCTTCTAGATTGCACGTCATACCAACGTACCTTTGGGGGCAGTTTGACATTGAAAAGGGAAGGTAGATGGCGTTATCATATAACTCATCCTTTTAACTTGTCCTTTCTTCCCCTTGTTATTCTTCTTTCTCTTGCTCCAAATGACTTCTTTTTATAGAAATGTGATATACCATACTTCATATAACTTTTAGTTTTCGTTATGAGGCGCTACGTGTCAAAGCAACCGGGTTATGGATATATGATACCCCTTCCGTATATTTGCTCGATGAAATACAGTTTTGATTATTTGGCCTTGAGTTCTACCTATCACTTTTCAGTTTTCAGTCGCTTCATATTTCCAGGTCAGACACAAAGCATTAGAAAAAAAATATTATATATGACATAAAATGAAATAAAAAGGATACGGTATCCGTGCTTCGGTTGACCATTTCAAGACGACAGACTTGACATAGAAAGTATCTAGCACAATGCGTTCTGAGGGGAATGTAAGTCGCTGAAAATCGGTGAAAAACACCTTTAAATCGTTGCATAAATCGCCGATGCAGCTGGCCCTTGCACTTTGAGTACGAACGATATGGAAATGGATACCTGCCTCCGAGCTAAATGATCCTACAGACCATGTTTAGACGCGGGGTAAAACCGTTTAAGAACAGCTCATCGATCTACCGTAGATATTAACTCATTCTCCGATGTCATGTTAACTCTCTCATTACCATTGGCGTGAGGGTGTGTTGGCAGCCAATAGGTTTTTAAGGTTGGGTATTGTTGAGGTTAAAGGCATAATTATGACTGTTCTGCTCATGCTTTCCGTGAGCTCGAGAATGGTATGTTCATGCGTTGACTTATTAGGTGGCTATTAACCCGTTCTCTACACGACTCCATACTACCCTATTGCAAATTGTGCGCCATTGATGCATATTAGCACGAGTAATACACAGTTCCTATCGAGCGACAAGTACTCTAGCCATGGTGTTACCGTGCATTTACCATCCCATGTCTGTGCATGAATTTGCCAATAAAGAAAACCTTATACATGCCCACAAGTATGTCTCGTTATTTTTTCTATCTACGCCTACCACTTCTGCTCTCTTAATCTTGGTTGTGGATTCCGTCTCTGTCTCTCTCTCTCTCTCTCTCTCTCTCTCTCTCTTTCTCATCTTTTCTCTTCCCTCTCTCTCTCTATCTCTCTCTCTCTTCCTCTCCTCTTCCCCCTTCTCTCTCTCTCTCTCACTCTCTCTCCCTCTCCTCTTCCCCCTTCTCTCTCTCTCTCTCTCTCTCTCTCTCTCTTTCTCTCTTTCTCTCCCTCTCTCTCGTTGCTATATTATCATCATCTTCACACAACATTATGTTGTTAACCCGTAGCTCACGGTAGCCTGATGATTTCCGTGTAAAGTCTATGCGAATGATATGATGAAGGTATCGGCAGGTTAATGCACGGACTGCCATGCCTCTTTCCGCTGTGCATGCTGTGGAATCAAATCTACCAAGAGCAAGGAAGGCGCGGGGGACACTGTATTAACCAGAATCGAAGGAACCACTTTTGTGACGGGGGTTTCTCACCACTGTTACAAATTACAAGCAAAGGTCACCGGTGACATCCCCTTCTCGAATTCTCCTTCTCCTTTCTTTGCACGTCGTAAAATTCCGATAAAAAAGGCGCCTTTCCATATTTTGGGGGGTTAAATGGCACGAAGCATGCAATGAGCAAAGAGAGACGGGTCAAAAGGGGAATTAAGAAATCAAGCCGATTTGAGAGACCCATAGCGATCGTTCTAAATACATCTCAAATGGCACGGAAAGTTGTGCATTTTTGACGATAGCCGGTAAAAATGTGCCAGCCGATGCTATGAAAGGAAATGGAAAGGACGTGTGTCTGGTTCTGATGCCTTGAGTATAGACTCCAGCAATACCCCGTGCTGGTCACTATTTCACACCGCTTTCTGGGTAACCCTCAGGGTAAGACTCCCGACATTTTTTTTCCGTCTCATTCTCTACACTCATTCCTCTACACTGCTTGATATCTTGAGGCTAAGTAGAGAGAGAGAGAGAAGTTGCTCGATCTTTCTCCGCATGACCTCGTTCTGTCTCTCAGGAACACGTGGGCCTACAGAGTCGCAGAATTACGCGACACTTGTCTCTATTCTCTCTCTCTCTCTCTCTCTCTCTCTCTCTCTCTCTCTTTCTCTCTCTCTCTATATATATATCTCTCTCTCATCTATATCACCTACTGTAGAGACTGTGTGATCCCCCGCCGTGAAATCGTGATTTTGGGTCATCACTATTTCGTTGTTTGGATCCTTACTATACACACTTAACTCTTTGTATGCCACATGCGTCTCCCCCCCCCCTCCCCCCCCCCTCTCTCTCTGTCTCTCGCTCTCTCTCTCTCTCTCTCTCTCTCTCTCTCTCTCTCTCTCTCTCTCTCTTTCTTGTATATTATACCTGTTGTAGAGAGTGTGCGATCCTCCGTCGTGAAATTGTTATTTCGGGTCATCACCGTTTCGGTGTTTGGATCATCACTATACATAGAGGCACGGAAATTCCCCGCACAAAAATGTTAAAAGTGTTAACAGGTAGACTCTCTCTTTTTTTCCACAAGTAATACATACAAATCCCATAGAACTGCAATTTATCTGCCGCACAAAGTGTTAATACTTCGTTGCGGGGCATGGCTGCGTCATGCAAACCGGATCCATTGCCACTTCAAGCACCATGTACCATGTGGGAGGTCTTCATTTATTGTCATCATGTATTCACCCTCCTTCAATCCAATGTCTCCGTCTGTCTGTCTGTCTGTCTGTCTCTACCTCGCTTTATTTTGCTCATTTCCTTCCTCTAATGCCATTCGTTTTCCACTGAATAACTTCTCACTGCGTTATTTAGTACATGACATTTGCCACATACATGAGAAAACACGAGGACATGCGGTTAACATGAAACATGATGTTTTTACTGAATATAACATGAACCTTAAGCTCGTGGGGGTAATATCGATACCCCATACTGGCCCAATCATGTCTTAAGCACTACCTCAACACGGAAATCCTTGGCCTCAAAGGTCAAAATAGATACTAGGACGAATCTATCAATTATGGATCTCCGTATGTCCCAGGGGGTGCGGAAAATGTGACTTCATGGCATGCGTAGAGATGAAATCGATGAAGCCGTGGTAAGGTTGGACAGGCAGACATACGACTTTTCAACTATCGAGTTTCCACTTCGCCCTAAGACCAGATAACGATTATTCAAATGGTTGCCGACCGAACACTGTGGGGCAGACACGGAGGGGGTAGGGGGTTTATGAGGATGATGTGTGTATCGGGGGGGGGGGGGGCGTCATGGAAATTGCATCCCACTCTACATTATCATTAAGTCAAAACGTATTGCACGACTATTTTAAGCCTATAACTTCTGAATTCGGTAGCGTAGTCACAATACCGTTGGCTTGCTTTATATCTATTAGACACTAAACCGTACACCCATAATCTCACAGTACATACGGACATCCATTCTCTCACGCCCTTGATCATAACTCATAACGCGCAAATATATTACCACGGATCTGCAGTTGAGAGGGCCTACGATTTGAAATATGACGTCACCGATTTGCACTTATCCCATGACCGGGTCCTGCGATTCTGCCAGTCGCAGAGTCATACGACTGGTCGGATCGTGTGGTTTGCTGTGGCCTTATGTGCGTTCAATGTCACGTGGCATGTCTGGTATGCAGAAAAGAGGAACACAAGGTTGGACGAAGAAAGACCTGGGTATTTCGCCGGAGGTTTACAGTGTTATATTTCAAGAACATGGCAGCTCAAGATTGTTCCTCACGTTCTTCATGTGTTGTATTGTATGTTGGATAAGATCTGTGGGTTGCCTTTGTAAAAAAACGGATGAACAGAGGATGATTGAGGGTGCCCAAAGGGAACGAAATTGCGTAAAACGTTTCGTTAAAGCACGAGCTAGTTGTAGTTATTGATGTTCAATAACAATGATAACATTGTGTATCTGTCGTGTCTGTTCATGGTCCGACGTGAAATATGTTACCCATCGGTTAGGTAATCTTCTCTTTTTCCGTCAAATGTAGTGAGGATATTTTTCTTTAAATATTCTTCATTTGTGTAAAAGTTTGACAGGTATAACTTTAAATACATTACCATTGGTCAAGTGTTGCAACTCCTGCAAAAGCGATGCTGTAATGTGGACGTATTACTTAACTATGCATGTGCCATTAATATGGCTTTTGTTCACAAATACATCCAATTAACATATTAGTCCCACTTAACGGAACACATAGGATAAATAAATATCATAGAATGGGAAGATACGTATCCTTAATGGATATCATTCGGCATTTGTTCTTGTGCATATTGCTTTCTTATACTCTATTTCTTATACTTTATTTCCTTGTCAGAACTTTTCAAGTTGTTGTCAATCATCATGGAAAGAACCCGGTCTCCAATGTAATATTCTTATTAGTTCTCTTCTTCATTTGAGTTTTCACTTCTATGAGCGAAATTACAATGTATATCAACAATTATCATGACGTGCATGTGATAAACCTGATTTACTCACTTATAAACTTGATATCTTAAAAACATATCAATCCACAAGATCTTTTTTGCCAGAAGCATCATGAGGTATGACTGCCACTGTGATGACAGTTCCTATTTGATTGACAGGTGTGATGCGCATATGCATTGTTGTTTCCTAAAATGACTATTCGGTACAAACATCAATTTCTTTTCATGTTTTGGCATGATTTATCAAAGAGTGAAAATCAAATTAAATATTCAACGGATAGTAACAAGAATAATCATGAAATGTCACGAAATCTGTTCCTAAAAAGATAGCGATTCTTTCACTTTATGGTATGTTTATTTCATCTTGATTATAGTTGTAATATTTTTTGTCACGTCAAATATGTGAATTTTGTTAGTTTTTAACATCAAGTACATTTGGGGGAATTTTTTAAAGAAGACCCCATTAATTTTTGTCTCTCGGTACGGCTTTAGTTGTCTTTGTGTCAATCACTTCTCTAAATGAGTGACATTGAGGATGATGGGTGCTTCATGTCTTGGCTTCCCTCCTTCAACCCTTCATGCGTGAGGTGTGGAAGCGCTAAGGAGCTGCCGAAGAAGGTGGAGAGCAAGGAGAGTGGGATATGAAGAGGGTGAGAAAGAGATGGAGATATATGAATAAAGAGAGAGAGAGGGAGAGGGAGAAAGAGAGAGATGGCAAAAGGAGATATACATATTTTCTTTAAAAATAGAGATAGAGGGAAATAGCAAAAGAGAGAGAAATGGGAAGTGAGGGAAAAATTGAATGCGCGCCAAAGGATGAAAATAAAAGAGGTGGGGAATATAAAATGACGGCGCAAAAGAGTGAGACGGGATGAGAGAGACAGGATGAGAGAGAGAGAATAAAAAGAGTGAGATATGGAAAGAAAGGGGGTGATTTAAGTGGACGAGAGAGAGACAGACAGAGAGGAGAGACAGAGTGAGGCAAATTGAGATAAAGAGCGGACAGGGAGAAGGAGAGGATGATAAAAGTGGAACCTATTTTTAAACACCACCCTCCGGACGCTCTCCACTCGGCTTGGGGACAGGCGACAGCTTAAAGGGATAGTTCACCCTCCAATTATTTTGCTTTCATATATTATCATATCAGTAAAGGTTTGATGAAAATCCGTCAAATGATAAGAAAGTAATGATCTTTGAAAGTTTTGATTATGCTACGTCACGTGCGAAATGCTCTCCCACATGCTGTGTACATTTTTTTCCGAAAATGTGCATTTTCTCAAAAAGATATTTATCCTTCTTCCTATACATTTGAAACATTAGTATAAATACTTTTTACACACATACCTGTATGAAAAAAAATTATGGAATTATTCTGTACACAATTATGGGAGAGCACCTCGCTCGTGACGGAACAAAATCTAAATTTTAAAAAGCATATCACAGAGGTATGATAACATGTTAATCTACCTCTGTGATTTGCTTGAATGTCTTTTTAAAAAGAGATTATGGAGCTTTTTTGTCCTTTGGTTATTTCTCTAATTTAATCAATCCATACAGGTTATTGTGACCATCTCGGTAACATATATCATCCATTAACTCTATAACCGCCATTAATGCATTTTATACACAGGCAATACACACACATCGTGCAGAACAGCATTTTATTTGGCTAAGGAAGAGTTATTGTCGATCTTAGCAGAACTAGCCAGGCATACTCGGTTTGCCTACAAAGAGAATTCCCTGTATTTTGCGTTCACATTATAACAAAATAGAAAATCGTGAATAAATCCTAGTAAATGAGTCACGATTCTCGGCGTGAAGTTACCCCTGCTTGGCTGGCCCTCGATGGATGTCAGACACAGTGTGACCATAATTAGCCTCTAATTTGTTATCTTTGGACCTGGACGATGGCAGGACATGTACCACCTGTCAGCGCGTGTGCCTCTGGGTAGGAATGCTAGCACGGTCTGCCATGTCAGGGTTTGACAGCAAGTGTCACACGCTGCTTCCCCTCCCTAACTCTGTCAGCGCGTGCGATGTGGTATTATTTGCGCACCCATTAAGGGAGCAGCGAAGGGCAATGCCAAGCGTATTGATCACGCCGTGATGAAGTGGCGTTGAGAACCAGCAGTCTGAAATATTGTTGATGAGGAGGATTGCAAGGGGGTATTTTGGTTGCCGACTGGTATGGTCTCCTTCGACAATCCCCACTTTGCCGGCCAGCCCAATTATATTTGTGTACCCTCCCTCTTCTTATTTCTTATTGTCTATCACTCCACTTCCTGGTGTTTTCTTTTTGCTTTTATTATTTTTCTTTATGTAACACAATAATCCAAACTTCAAATCTGTCTTCGATGGATTCCCCGTCAATTATCAAAACACTATCGATATTCGTGTCGTCTACTAAATCCACATGGTCTACGGTACACTGTCAATCACAACACGGAATATAATGTATGCGAAGAATCGAGAAAAGGTTACAAGGACAAAATAAGCTCTTTCCGAATCTAGCTTTGACTCTCCGCGCCCAGTTATCACCGTTATGGAATATCGACGCGATGTTGTTCGCATCGACCTTAAAAACACATTATGACGTCACAAAAGTGGGCTTCCCTTTATATTAACCCATTTGTAGAGACGCGTGACCCAGTTTAGCATTCCTTACGAAGCACAGGTCGGTAGTGTGAATGAACATGGTTATTACATTATTTAATTGTGAACGCAAATACCTAGCATGCCTGGTGTGTAATGGAACACACGGATACAGATATGAAATGTATCTGTATAAAGAAACCCGCGCCTAACATATTTACATCCTATAGCTTCCCGATGTGTGTATTTCAGCCTAATTCATTTTTAAACTAGTGAGCTGTTATCAGTTATCACGAAAATATGCTACGAGTGGTGATTTGGGTATCGTTACAGTATGCCCAACATACCCCAAATGGCTACGGCACGGGGTCGCCGTCTATTACTACCAAAGTACATATTTAGAGATGCAGACCGGTTGATCCGTAGTCCTGGCTTGTAGAGGTATGGACTCTGTACTAGGCTGTCAAAATGTGTGACACTTTAAATTGATCATCAGCGGAAAGTTACAACTCGAATCAAGCTGAAATATACAAATTGTAATCCCGAGGAACCTCTGAGAGCATGATGAGTACACGTTCTGCGAAATGTCATGAGTTGTATGGATGTAAGAGCGAGCATAAGGGGCGGTATTCAATTCAATACTTAAGTATAAAAAAAAAACAAGACAAATAATTAGTATATGACTTAAATGAATACTTAGCCAAAAACGGTATTCAAAGGACGATTTTTGTCTGAATTATTTGGCTAAGTAAAAGTAAACAAAAAATTGCTCCAAAGAAGTAGTCTGGATCAGGTACACACGACATGGCATCAAGAAAGCAAGGCCAATATAGCTGATGGTCAGAACTCAGAGTAGCGAACATATTCGAATATTCGAATGGGGCATGTCATTGCCATTAATAGCTTGAAATATTCAGCAAATTGCTTCTTCAGATAGCGCCCTTGATGAATGCATTGATGCAATTGTCGAAAAAAGGGCACTTCCAATGATTGAAACACATTGCCAAGGTTACCTGGTACGGTTGTGAAGTTGTTATCATTCAGATCGAGCTTGAACAGTATTGAAATGCAAGACAGCGCTAAAAGCTGGAAAATTCTGAATGTTTATGTTTTTCATGGATAACATTTTGAGTGGTAATGCCAAACGCATAGTTGCCAATAAGAGTTACTGGATTTTATTAGCGAAAAGGAATTATATCACCTTTGGTGAACTGCAAATTCCGAGTGTCTCGACAATGTATTGTGTACACTTAGCGTAAAGAAGACCGATCAATTCCTTATATTTCTTGTTATTTTGTCGAACTGGGAAAAAGTGAATTTTTCATTTTTATTTGTATAATTCATAACCTCATTATGCTTCCTAAAATTCGAAAACGCTGGTTTCCTCTTTAAGAAAGGACAAATATTGTTAGTAGGAGTAAATATTGTTGATTCACTTTGATAAATACTTGATATAAATGATATAAAAAAGAGTGCAATGTCGGACTTCCAAAGTACTCTGTCACTAAAGTAAACAAAACTTTGTTCGGATAATATCCCTTTCAGGTTTGTTCAGTTACTAAACGTGTACGCATCTATATACATGATTATGTTCTTGCAGTTCACTAACATCTGGGAGTGTTTTGATGAGATTGCTGGACATTGGTAAAGAAGGGGAATTGTTGGAGAAGGAATATTTTTTCAGCAGCTGAACGATCTGACTAGCATTTTAAAAAATAACGTGTCAGCGAATGGAATTGTGGATGCTTCGGGAGAGGAATTTATTTGACCAGACCATGGGACGCAAAAGAAACATCGAAGAAATGGTGCGCTTTTCCAGGAACATCCACAAAAATTGTTATCGATTGTATTAGTGAGGACCAGCTGCGAAATGGTGGGCAAGTATGGAACTGCAGTGACAGTAAATATGCGAGATTGATTATCTAGGCGGACATTCTGCAGGCAAACAAGTGACTCTAGAGCCGAGAGATTTGTTCAAGTTTGTTTGAGAATTTGGAAGGGTTTGCCAAAATTTGGTTGTTTCTTAGATATAGAGTCGTCAGGTTGGGGAGTAAGGATGGCCCCGGTTGAACTATAAAGATATGCGGTTTCAATCTAAACAGAGGGATTATAGTATTTCAAACCCTGACAATTATCGATTATCAGCGGTGTATATCAAAATGCCAGGCAAATGGAAATCACTGATGTTAGGGGCTGGCATGTGGGCTTTCATTTCACGCAGTTTGATGCAGCTGAAATCCACAAAATCGAGGTTATCCGAGTTTGACAAATGAATTAACTCTTCAGGTGCCGTGTGCAATGTGCCTAGAGTAACATACATAAAGATATTTACACGGAACAATATCATAACGCACAACGCTTGGGACTAGATGTAAAGGGATGTAGCATTGATAGGTGTATCGACTACATTAAGGAGTGGATGAGGATGAGTTACGGAGAATGTGTCGGAAGGGCACACGATCGGGAAATGTGGCGGTCCATGATAGCCAAACTGCTGAGAGCAGACGGCACATGAAGAAGAAGAATTGATAGGTACCAGACAACTTGTCATTGTCTAAAAATGCATCATCACCATGTAATTCCAACAAATCGTTTCGTCGATGGCCATTTAGTCGCATGATCATCGGACAAGGTTGCGAGACCACTAATCATGTCTGACATTATTGATGATAAGTTGCACGATCGATCGCTTTTTTAGAATGAGAGCACGGCAGTTGTTTGTCTACATTTATCTTGCTTTTGGCATGTGTGTCTTCTTCTTCTTCTTCTCTCTCTCTGTCTCTTTTATGTGTTTCTATGCATTAGTTCATACACCTTTTCTCTCTCCCTCTCCCTCTCCCTCTCCCCCCCCCCCCACCCGTCTCTCTCCTTCTCTCTTTCCCTCTCTCTCTCTCTCTCTCTCTCTCTTTATGTCCTTTTTCTGTCCCTTTTCTGTGTTTCTACGCATCCCTTCCTATACACCATTTCTCTCTCTATCTCCCTCTCTCTTTCTGTCCTTTTTCTGTGTTTATACGCATTCCTTCCTATACACTTGTTCTCTCTATATATCCCTCCATCCCTTTCTCCCCCTTCCTCCCTCTTTCTCCCTCTCTCCCTCCCTCTCTCTCTCTCTATCCATTTTCTGTGTTTTTTCGCATCCCTTTCTATACTTGTCTTTCTCCTTCTCTCCCTTTCTTTCTTTCTCTCTCTCTCTCTCTCTCTCTTTCTGTCCCTTATCTGTGTTTTTGTAAAATTAATTTTTATCACCCTATTCTTAACTGAAAGATTGAGTGATTCTCTTCTTCTCTTGCGTTATTATTACTGTGTATATTTATCGTCGGTGCAGCCCTGTTCATTTTACTTGATAATATCTGTCTGTCCCTATCTATTTCCCTTTCTCTTTCCATCACCTTTTATTTCTTTCATACCTAACCTCTCCTTCTTTATCTCCTCTTTCTCATCTGTCTCTCTGTCCATTTTATCTGTCTCTCTCATCTCTTTCTCTCTCTCTCTCTCCCTCTCTCTCTCTCTCTCTCTCTCTCTCTTTCTCTCTCTCTCTCTCTCTCTTTCTCTCTCTCTCTCCCGTTGGAAGTTTGTCGTCAACAATGGTGTCTTTCTTCGGCGTAATTTGTACCAATATTCGCATTGCCCGTTTAACGTGCCCGCCCTTTCCTTCTGCTACTATGGCAACGATATGAGCTCCTTTACATGCATTCGTTGTCCCGGTTTTTTTTTTTTAATTCCAATGATTAGAACGCATGGGCAAGAAGAACAAACAAAACGCCTGTCTTTTTAATGAAACACATATATAGATAGTTCGCATATCTTTGTGAGGAAACCCATGTCTCGGGGATTCTTCTTAGAATCGCTCCTGTTCGACTGAGGCTTATCTGATTTCTGATAAAGGTTTCGGTTCATGAAAGGCTGCGGGTAACCTAACCCTACAGCTCGCAAATGTGCTGTATCTATGTTACGCCATGTGCCCTGTCGTCTGTGCGGTGCACAGCGCGAGCGAAGAACTTTGTTGTTTCGCTTAGGGAACGCTTTCTGGCATTCGCTGTTAGTGTTGTTGGAAATTAAAAAAGGACAAAAGGCGTAGATGGTGAAAATAAGAGAAAGAGGAAGAGTAGATTGAGAAGTGGTATTTGAATAATAGTTGACAGAAGTACATATAAGTGGTGGCAGTAATAGAAGTAGTAGTAGTAGTAGTAGTAGTAGTAGTAGTAGTAGTAGTAGTAGTAGCAGAAGTAGTAGCAGTAGGAGTAGTAGTAGTAGTAGTAGGAGTAGTAGTAGTAGTAGTAGTAGTAGTAGTAGTAGTAGTAGAAGTAGCAGTTGTTGTTGCAGTTGTAGTAGTAGTAGAAATAGTAGTAGAAGTAGAATTAGTAGTAGTAGTTGTTGTTGTTGCAGAAGTAGAAGTAGTAGTAGTAGTAGTAGTAGTAGTAGTAGTAGTAGTAGTAGTAGTAGTAGTAGTAGTAGTAAAGGTCGTAGTAGTTGCTGTTTCAGTATTATTTGAAGTAATACTTGACAGTATTATAGGTGTAGTACATGGGGTGGTAGTAAGAGTAGTATTAATAGCAACGGTAGTGTACAGGATATGAAAAAGCACAGCACCAAGAAAGTGAAGTAGAACAGAAAAGACCCTCATCAAAAGCTTTGCTGTCTAAGATTTAATTTCCCTACACGGTTGTCGTACAATATCACTCAATTTGACACCATGTCAATAATGAAAAAGGCGAAGGGTAATCATGAGAGTAATCAACGGGGTGCCATTCTGTCAAGACCATGGGTGTCATTGTTGTTTGATGTCAGGATACCAAGAAGGAATCATCTCTAATTGATACAACTGTTTTGATATTATACTGAACCCGGAACCGATGATCATCATACGGCCAATAATCATCAATAATTAAATAAAATTGATAAAATAATCATCGCTAATATCCTATCTTCAGCATGTTCAATGTCTGATTATACGAATAATACTCGTACATGATTATATTAAGATTGTTTTCATTCTCTCTCTCTCTTTCCCTTTCTCTGTTTTTTTTATATTTCTCTCTTTCTCTCGTTCACTATCTTTCTCTCTCTTTCACTCTCTCTCTATCTCTTTCGCGCACTCTCTCTCTCTCTCCTCATTTTCTCCTCATGGGTCCCATTCTTGTTTGATGTCAGGATTCCAAGAAGAAATTATCTCTAACTGATACAACTGTTATGATATCATACTAAACCCGGACCCGATGACCATCATACGGCCAGTAATCATCAATGATTCAATAAAATCAATAAAATGATCATCGGTAATATCCTGCATTCAACATGTTCATTGTCTGATTTGAAGGAATTACATGAATAACACCAAATTAAATCAAGTTTGTTTTTTTGTTCCCCCCCCCCTCTCTCTCTCTTTCTCTCTCTTGCTCTCTTTTTCCAACATCGGGGCTACTTAATAATTGTTTCACTTACGATGCTTGCTGTACATTTTTTTTTTATATTGTTTTGACACAACTGTAAATGGCACGCACGCGGAATGACTTTCCAAGAAAGCAACTCCAGGCTAAAGATGGTGTCATGATTGAATTCATATCCGCCACATGAAACAAAATGATCGAATTGTTATGATGAGTGTTGCAGCCATCTTCCTGAGCGAAACCTGCGAGTAATGTTAACCTGTGGTGACAGCGTGTTTAGGCTTTCATTTTCTCTACTTCCTCGACTTTATCTGTGCTACAAGTGCGAAGTAACTGACAGAACGATGTATTTTTGATCACGATCTTTTCTTCGTCTTCACCCTCCCATCTGTTCGTCTCTTTCCTTCTTTCGCTCTCACCCTTTCTCTCTCTCTCTCTCTCTCTCTCTCTCTCTCTCTCTCTCTTTCTCTCTCTCTCTCTCTCTCTCTCTCTCTCTTTCTCTCTTTCTCTCTCTCTCTCTCCCTCTCTCTCTCTCGCCCCCCACTCTCTCTCGCCCCTCTCTCTCTCTCTATCTGAATTTCTTGTCATCTCTTTCCACTTCCACTCTCATTCTGTCTTCCTTTCCATCTCCATTATGTCTCATTCTCCCTGTTTTCTTCTATATCGTTTATTTTCCTCTTCTTCTATTCCCTTTCAAAACATATTCCACTCGCCCAGAAGAAGCAGGTATTAACCATGTTTGTCTCCAAACCACCGTTGCAATATTGTCCCGGGTTCTTCCGTGAACACACTCAATATTCGACGCAAACAGGACGCACAGTAGCACACTTAATGAAGCTAATCGTGATGTCAGATAACTCACCTTCAATGACAATACAATCCTGAATTTAATGAGGGATTTTTCACGGTGTGATCACCGCTAGAAAAGCTATATCACCAAAGCGTATAGACAATTCGCTGACAACCGTGACGTGTGGTTGATTTTGAACGGACGGAGATAGCCGCTCATAATTACATTTAGAGAGTTGCACTCCAGGGTTCAAGTGATCATATCAATAGTGTGGAGTTATGTCGTATTCTGCTGTGAATGTCAAAGAATGCGTATAATGTGCTGCTCCGGGCTGTAGTTGTAGCCGATGCGTTATCATAATCATGTGATGCTTGTTGCTATGATACCCATGTGCAGTTGTCAACATTGATAAGGGTATCTGGGGGCTCCCTTTATTTTCCCCAATACATTACGAAGCTCATTATTTACACCATGTATCTTTTTATGTTATATTATTGAAAGAGCGAAGACCATAGATAATCCACTAGCATGTAATTTTGATAATAATACAGAGATAAGAAGCGGAAAGAGGAAATAAGTATTATATTTTAACTTGAAGAGTCTTGCATTTTTTGGTATTTTTAGTTCGAACTTGAAATCTGATCTCACTAACATCGTTAGCTCCCACTGCGTGTTGTATCTTTGCCAGATCATCAAAAAAACCTCGACCATTACCCATCAAATCTTCAACAGAGATTCTAACAGAAATCTTCGTTATAAGATATTCTAGTAATTATAGGCAATAGTTAGAAAATTATAATTAAATCATGTTCTCGTAAGTAATCATGACTGTATAAAGAATAAAGAGGTTGCAGTTGTAGACATTCGTCCATTAACACTTCATTATTGGATTTTTTTGTTGTTGTTAAAAAGGACCCCTAAAAGATGTTCGATCATATCCATGTACCTGACAGGTTTCTTCATTTATCGTAGTCTATATATGAAAATACTTTCAAAGACAGGAAAACAGAAAATATATTTTTGAAATAATGACCAGGCATTCGGGCGCAGGTGATAGACACGGCACCTATGTAGCGATGAAGACGAGCGATTCAAAAGTAATTACAGAATGTGTCGCCATCTTTTATTGGCAGAGGGCAAATTCACGACACTTTGACAACATCTGTCACGTCTGTGTGGGTTCACCGAGCGTAGCGAGCTGTGTGCCTTATTTAACAAGTCACTTGAATAAACTTAACGATGGATTTGTGATTTCTCTCTTCCCCTCTCTCTGTCTCTCTGTCTCTCTGTCTCTCTGTCTCTTTGTCTCTCCCTCTCTTTCCCTCTCTTTCTCTCTCTCCTTGTCGCTTTTCCTCGACCTTTATCATCTGTCGTCTCCTGTCGCCTCGCTTGTCTATCGCAATGTCTGCGCGTCTCACATTTCTTGCCTATCTATACCTTCTATCTTTTTATCATTCGTTAGAGTCGTATGTATGAATCAATATTATAAACTTGATATATATTTATATATATAAGCAGTATGGTAGTTGTCATATCGTTTGATATAAGTGTTGTCATGCTCCATCAAACGTTATTGTTATTGTTATAAATCAAATTATCAAATCAAACATCAAAAACATAGCAAACATTAGGTATGAGAAATGCTTCAGAATAAATGGTTTAAAGTGTTAAAGCACTTATTCTATATTATATATATATATATGTATGTATATATCCCTCTCACCGTGTCTCTAACGTGACCTTGATCAGAACTCGTTAATTCCCTGGCGTCAACGGCGCACTTCCATATGCCCACCATCTTAAAAAGCCCGTTTTCGTCTCCATAGTTTCCCCATTATATGACATTGCCAAATCAAGGAGAAGAAAGTTGAATACTCGTGCAATGAGATTATTGATTCGCACTTAATTTTAGAGGCTCGGTCAGCGCCAGAATCCCGCTAATCCTTACCGTCTGACCGTAGGGAGGATCACTAAAGCCGCGTTACCACGGAGGCGGTTTCCCGCGACGGCAATTCCGCTAATCCTTAACGCCTGACCATAAGGGTGGTTTCCCGCGACGGTTTGCGCCAGTATGTTTCTCCCATGATTTTCCCGCAGCGGCAAGGAATAAAAACTAAGTTGCTATGCAAAGTCCGGGAGTGATTTTTAAAGGATAACGACTTCCTTATAATTTGATGCATATATTTCTTTTTTGTTTGTTTTTATCCATGCGCATATTTCTTTTTTTGTTTGTTTTTATCTTGAGACAGCGTGTGTGGATACCTATGCCCTCGGGCAATAGTGAATTACTTCACGTTTGTGGACACTGACTAACACGCTGTCTCATTCTGCCATCTGTATTATATTGTATGGCTTCCTTTGTTTACTTATCCATGAATATCCTTCTAATGATGTTGCTACATGTAATGTTATTTTATGGTCTAATAAAAATCGATAATAAAAAACAGAGAAAAGGATTGGGACGAATACGATGAAAATTAAATATATTAAAGGGTATTTTAATTTTGTTGAAAATAAAACTTGCTAGAAGTGAATCTCGTTCATCAACCTGTTGCGTGCCAAATGATTGGGTGGTATACGGCCATATTGGTCTACATATTAATTACTTGTGCAACATTGCATCAACATCGCGCGCAAATGAAACCTTCTATGACAACCCCGTTGGTTCGCGCGAATAAGCTTCACGAACATCTCATTTGTCCTTCTACATCACGCGTGAACAAGGAAATGTGGAGCATCACCTTGCCTCTACCTTTAATCAACAGATCAATTACTTTAAAGCCCAAATTATTTCATTATAACATTTTTCGATATCATTAGGTAATAGCACATACATAATTTGTTATGAACGATGGCAATGCCGTCAACGTTGACCAATGGAGGTTGACCATCAAGAATCAGTGCTTTTAAAAGTAGTTTCCGATTATAATAATCATATGATTTTTATCTCACGTTTTCCTTCTCTGATGTTATTCTATATTTTCATTCATGTCGTCTTATTATTAAGGTTGCGTGCCCTATGAGTAATAAGGTGGTTCACTGTTTTACTGGAGTGATCGCCGTCCTTGTACATGTTGTACGCGAAAAAGAAACCGTGTAAATAATGTGAACGGGCATTTGTAAAGATGAATTCTCTGATGGCACATGTATGCGAGTCATCATGCATCCATCCTCTTTTCCCGTGTGTGCTTTCCAGATCCGTTGATCTATCGCATTTGTTTCGAGTTATCCGATCAGAGGACAACATATATATTCATTGTGATGTTCGTGATTCATCTCAGATATTCAACTTTGCATTAGATTCTGTTTGGGTGGAGCGTGGTGTAGTCACTATCGTGGACATTTTTTTTTTCAAAGAATACCTTTCAAATGTTGTCCGCGTAACAAAAGACCATGTTCGTAGTGAGTGGATCGTTCTACCGACATCTGATCTGAGCAGGAAGCGGTGGGGGGGGGGGGGGGGTAGGGGGGTCGAACCTAGCAGTCGCCACTTCTGCTCTTGAGCAACATATTTAATCCACATAGCTTCTCCATACGGAGGAGACCTGGCAGGATCCGTTATATAGGCGACTACTAGGCCCTCAGGTACACTCTGGTTGATAGAAATGAGGTTCCTCCGGGTAAAATGTGCCGATGTTATTAGTGTTATTATCATTGTTATGTTCATCCTCCTGTCGTTGTTAAAGGATGTGTTTGCCCAAGACAGAGACCCGGTAAATTTAAAGAGAGTCGAGTCGTAAATGTTATGAGTTTTTATGCCATTGAGATCACATATGGAATGCATGTGTTATCGAAAACACTAACTCTGTTGGAAATTAATCAAAGATCAAATCACAACTGTTTCTGAGAACAAAGCATTTTGTTGAAAATTCTAGGGTAAAGATCGTTGAAGGAGAGAGAACACTTTTTTTGGTACAAATGAATTAAAGATCAAGTCAAACTTTGTGGAACGTTCCGTAGCAAAAATCCTTAATCGAAATATTACACTTCAGTTCACCTCAGTTCGATTATGGTTTAATAGATACACCCCACACGCCCAAAAATAAACTTTCTGAAAGATTTTGAAGATAGGGTCGCACCTTAGAGATGAGGAGCATTATCATCGATTGTAAAATAAGGTCACTTTTATATTACAATGTTAATGTAATCTGAAGAAAAACGTAACACGAACCAGCCCTGATCATGCGGTCTCTAGCGGTGGTGGGGTTGATGACAAACTTAAGAATTGACTGCAATGAAGACACCGATAATGGCGATAATGGTTACGACGGTGCAGACTGCATGCAGAGGGGACGAAATCAAGTAATCCATTCTTTTCAAGACATCTTTGCTTTCTTTTCTAGGACGGAATTCGAAAAAAAGGAAATCCCCGAGAAACCGACGAGAAAAGTTTGGATTACGCTCGCGCTATTGATTGCAGACGACACGACCACCATCTCAGCTCCTCCTTTTCTTTCCATTTTTCCCGCACAATCTGGCACCGTCTCCACGCGCGTTCAAATGTTTCCTCAAATAATCCGTAGGTGTTTCCCAGTCGCTCGCTTTATTTAGCCACATTTATAAGGAAATGCGGTAAGAAAGTGCATGATGATCATGTCAGTAAAAGTTAACGCATTTTTCATGTGAACAACAACATTCTGATTAATAATTCCGTTATTGAAACTGATCGACAACCATGCTATGTTTAATGTCAGAGTAAGGATGATGATTATGTATATCGCAATTAAGATAACAAAACGTGTTAGCTGGAAATGCCCCTCAACTAATTTTTTTTCCAGAGCTGCGCTAATTATTTTTTTCTCATATTGGTTTTGATGCTCTTCCACCTACAAAGTAGATTTACCTCAGACGAAAGAAAAAGGTGGCAAAATTGTGAGGAAAGCACAAAATGATAAAGAAAAACGGGAATTGAAGATGAGCTTTTGACAGCAAGATTGTCAACAAAGTGAATCATATATAGATCAACCTTTTGGGTGCCAGACAGACGATTTACGATTTACGTGTAATTCCCGTGCGAGAATCCATCACTATAGCGTATACTATAACTAGTTAATGGCTTGTTTCAATGTGAGGGACGATAAATCTCGGCGTTGGTGTATGGTACGTGCGTGCTCTTCCACCTGTTCAGGATAGAGTCAGAATGTGTGGATTGGTATCGACGGACTTTTTGCCTAAAAGAAACAAAACGGTACACTGAGCAATGTGTGCAGGGATCTCAAGACTTGTCTGGGTACATCTCCATGCGGCGTGTGCAACGTGTGGCCGGAAGGGGTGCTCGGACGAAGAATGGATCACCTATCAAAATCGGGGCCCGAGATTGCGACAGAAACGCGATAGCACCGACCGAACTAAAATCATTCATGAAAAATTCATCAATCCACCTGTATGCCGTCCGCTATTTGGACCGTCTCTGTGGGGTCTAAGATGTTCATGAGGGTTGTTGAGTGGACAACGGATACAGAAAAATGGATGAAAACACAAAAAAAACGTGAGAGAGGGAGGGGAGAGGGGAGGGAGAGAGAGAGAGAGAGAGAGAGAGAGAGAGGAGAGGAGAGGTGTTAGAGACTGGAAGTAGAAGGAAGAGATTAATAGTGTCCGACTGATGTAGAAAATGCATTATACATACTGGACATATCAAGATACATCAACAGAAAGGCATAGGGCGCTGAATAGAGAGAGGGTGAGAGAGAGAGAGAGAGTGCGTGTGTGTGTGTGTGTGTGTGTGTGTGTGTGTGTGTGTGTGTGTGTGTGTGTGTGTGTGTGTGCGTGTGTGTGTATGTGTGCGCTGTGTGTGTGTGTGTGTTGATGTGTGTGCGTGAGAGAGAGAAAAACAACCAAAGACAATTAATTAGACCGATAGATGATGAGCAAATACGCCTATCACAACAAAGTGGGCAACGTCTTAAATATTTGGTCAAAAGGATGGTGGTATCGGGGAACGGATCTGACACATGAGAAGGGGAAATAGAAGAAGAGATAGCGAGAGGGAGGTGAGAGTCAGCTTTCGTGACATCAAATCTAGTTCAACCCAACAAAGTAATTTCATACTGGTAAAGCACACGTCTCATCGCAAACAAGCCAAGACTCCCATTTGCAAGAGGTGCAAAGCATGCACAGTCATAGTCTAGCTTCAAGACTTTGGGGCATTTATTAACCAAACTTTTCCATAAAGGAGTCAAGTTGCAGTAGACTAATCATTCTCAATTTCTTTTCCAGCCCCCCCCCCCCCCCCCCTCCAGTGAATGTTACAGTGACTGGTCTTAGAGTACTAGACTATATTTATCGGTGGGGATCAGACATGTCCGACCGCCTAGATGCGAGACTAGTACAGTCCCGCCTCATAAGAATACGGAGGGATTCAATTTTCGCGTGATAAGACCAAACAAGTCATGATATATTGATGCAATGGAACATTGTAACAAGAAGCTTGGGCAGACTTTAGAGAGAGTAGCTAAATGAGAAGTGTGGTGAGTTCCATGTTCATAGGAACTTGATTACCACTGTATTTCCAAACGGAACAGTAGGTAAGTAAATTCCCGCACAAGGGGTCACTATAATTTTATTCACTTAATTTTCAAAAGGGATCCGAATGGTATGCTATTCCTTTAATCAAAGTTATTCAGCTCTGTTTCCAATTATAGATTATTGGATTTAATCCCGTCACCGAAGCATACATGATATTATACGTCTGGTCTCCGTCATTGTAATCGATTGTCGGGCGAGTCATCTGCAAACAGGCCATCCAAACACCAACGCCTTGGACTATGCATGAAGAATCGACTTTGCTGATGAATTCTGGTAGCATAATTATTACAAGATTGGCTAATACATCGGGGTTTTACGTTAATTGTAAGGATCACCGCGCACGCGAAATATGTGTATTATCTGGCTATTCACATGGAGATCGTTACGGATTGTCATCACGAGCTAACGTAGATAGAATTACGATCTGCTAATCGCTAAACTTTTTCTCGTTCTCTCTCTTTTAATAACATTATCTCTCTCTTTCTTTCTCTCTCCTTCCACTCATCTCTCTATCTTTCTCTTCTGAATCGCTCACCTCCTTTCTCACACACACTCTCTCTGTGTTGGGTTTCTTGTATTTTGTCTTTATATTCTCTCTGTTTGTCCATCTCTCGCTAGGTCAGTCTCTCACTTTCTACCTTCCCCTCCCTCAAACAGCCTCTCTCTCTTCTCTCTCTCTCTCTCTCTCTCTCTCTCTCTCTCTCTCTCTCTCTTTCTCTAGCCTCCCCTCTTTCTCTCCTTTTTTCTCTCTCTCTCTTTCTTTATCACTCATCCTCTCTCTAGACATATCTACCTCTCACCCTCAATTATCCGACATTAAACTGGATACAAATAAAAGGATGTTATTGTTTGGCGTAATAAAAGACCATATCACAAGCTCAAGACGATTATAGAGTACCGAAGTGGTGTCGTCGAGTCCATTGTTATGCGGGTTTCTGGTTTTGAACAAGATTAACTGGCCTGACATCGTCTAGCGGGCTAATGTCGGGCACGCCCAAATGGGGGTCCCCGCTAGAGTTTAGAACCAGTTGTTTTGACAATTATGCTCATATGACGTTACACTTTGGTACTCGGTATTCAGAATTATTTTCACATAAAATATATTATGCATAATAAAAAAAAATGTGGTCGAATATTCCGTAGTCCATACACTAACAAGTTTAAACACAATCCTTATGATATAACCCTTTGAAATCAATCCACTTTTATAACACGATTTTTCGGATTTATTTTTTATTTATTTCCATCACAATGTTCTGTGCACGCTATTGGGTGAGTTCAAAATACAGATATTACTGTCTTGCTGAGCTTGCTTTTGAAAGTACAAAGAATGGAACTGCGAAAATGCACACAAGTGCATGCATCCGTTGGAATTGAATCCGCACTTTAGACAATCAGCTATGAATATAATCTTAATAGTCAGTCGTTTTCATTGGGGAGGGAGAGCATCTCATCATGAAACCGACCCCGGAATATTACATCTTTGCTGAACTTCATTGCGCGAGTGTTGTTCTGTATATACTACTCCGGCTACACTAACCAGTTCCACGATCGCCATTCATCCCACCGCTGGATGCTTCTTTTTCCGTTCCTATTTCTTTTTTTTTCATATTTAGGGGTAAGAGAAAAGTCAATTTGATTAAGGCTCGACCGAAAAGTGCACCGAATTCCCCGCGGAGAGAGTCTTCTCCGCAACTGGATGCTCGGCGCAATCATTGTTTATTGAGATTTTATGACGGTTTCGACGTGATCGATATGACAGCACATTTGCCCCGACGTGCAATCTCTCATTACACAACCAGTTGTTTCGTTTCGCTAAATGCTTTTTCTTTCGGCATGAGGTCTGTGATTTCAAGCCCGTAGGTGCTAAATGCGTCAGCTTTTTTTTCTCTTGTATCATAACACTGTAGCTGCGAGCGCTATTGGTGGCAATCCTATTTTAGTCTCCAGGCAATATATCTCGAATTTACAAAGCCAGCAAACCAACCTAAGTTTAAAAGATGGTTTGTTGACAGAATGCGGCAAAATTGTTAAAGATTGGCTGGTAGATCTTTACACCACAACACGGTATGAAAAGAACGCACCGCGCTGCATTCCTGAATGGTAATAATAAATGTTGAATGGCGCCACGTCCCAAGCTTCGCGATCATAACTCCAAAATGTTTTAAAAGGTGTAAAACTTACACTCTTGAAAAATAATTTAAGATAAGTTATTACTCAAATCAAGATGAAATTGACAAGTAAAGGAATGTCATTTTTTTTGGGGGGGGGGTGAGGCATGTATTGTGGCATTTCATCAATTACTTTTCTTGTAATAATTTTGTGAATATTTAATAAGATTTCCACGTTTGGACAAATTTGGATTTAAAAATGTGTGTGTATCAGATAATGAATTCAGAACACAACTATGGCCATTGCGCATCACACATGTCATCATGCATTTATAATGACACTGTGAGGGCAGTTGCTGAAGGATTGATAGGTGCGACACAATTTTAGGTCCAAATTCCAATACTGAAAATCTCATTAAATATTTCAAGGATTATTACAAAAATAATAATTGATGAAATATCTAAAAACCTGCCTCGAAAAATGGCATCCTTTGACTTAAAGATGGGTAAATTTCAGTTTGAGTTGAGTTATCACTTATTTTTAATTATTTTTAAGAGTGTTACAAGTTTTGTTAACACCTAGTATGATATGTAGAGCGTGTGAAACAATAAGCCATTTTTGTAACTTTTCGTAACTTTTCCCTTACGTGCGTAACAACGCGGTATCACAATCACTTGTATCTAGTGATTCGGTTTCAATGGGTGGAACGCAGTCTGAATCTGTTTTAGTTGTTGCTACTCGGATAAATCTCGGACAAGCTTTTGGGGTTATTATAAGTTACGTACTGTTTGGAAGACGTACGTAAATGTTGCATACATAACGAAAATGGTCTGTTAGGGAGGGGATACAGGGGATTTGCTTTTAAATTTGTGTAATTGTACAGCCGCGGAGGGATATAGAGAATGGGGGGGGGGGGGAGAGAAAATTAAAGAGGGTTGACGTAAGAATAAAGTAAAACACATGTACACACTAACAAAAGTAGAAAACAAATCCCGATGATGCTATGTGGAATAACCACTGCAATATGTTGCTGAGAAAAACAAAACGGCGATTATTTTTTAATTGAGTGTATATTAGGTAAGGAACCAAACAGAACATCACTTCTATAAGGATCTGAACATTTTACAACATCTTGCATTCATCGCTCGCAATGGCTTGTGAACATGGGGAAGGAGAACTCGAAGGTGGATCTGGATAATCAATTCTCTGATCTTCGACTGGCTTCTTCCAGAAAGCGATGTTAAAGAACTTCTTGAGTAGTTCGTCACTTACTCTGCACGGAGGTCGACAGCGCGTAAAAAGGAGCGGGCTTTGTTTTATCGTTTTAGAGCTACAGATGCATGCAGGCATGATCAAACTACATTCTACCGCTCTCTAGTCGTAAGACAGTATGTTTAATTTGGAGATGTACACGAGGATCCGTCACGCCAAATTTTAAAACCAATCAAACAGTGCGCCCTCTTAACCCACATTCATCCGCGTCGGATGTTCAATCAATTGTAATCATGTCACATTTCCTCTTCCGATGCTCCCAGCCACCATTGGTTTTATTCTGATATCTACGCTCAGCGAAAAAAAAAATCACCAGTTAACCCCCGAATCCTCGCACCGACGCTATCGGTGTTTTCTGCGAACGTGATATCTACCGGTGCTACAAATAATTGAGGGTACCAGGGCACTGAGATATCAACCTCAAGTCATAGGATGGTTGCAATTGTAAGAATATCCACCGTCTCCTCATAACTCATTATGAGCCATTCGTTGATATTTTCCCCAGTATGATAAACAGATCGCAATTAATACAACCCATTCCTATAGAGCCGTATTATTCCGCACTCAAAGGGTTAAAACTCGGGGCGTATCTTGAGGCGGTGGTTGACAGTGAATGATGTAGGAATATACCACTTGTGACAGTGTGACGGGGCCGATTGCGTTATACCGGGTTCCCGGAGGGAGGCAGGGCTTGTTTTTCTGTCTGGTTTATTTAAATAGAGCGCACCACCGCCCACCCATCATGCCCTCCCGATGAGTAAAATGAATGTGGGGGTTTCGAGGGGTAGTGATTAAGATTTGCGCTTCTTAGAAAGAGGCGATGATTTCATGTCACTCGTTGGCTTCTTTCTTTGAAGCGATAGCTATCTCTCTTTCGTATTTCTCATCTTTCCGAATTAAGTTCACTTTCTCTTAACCAACTGGTGTCTGCATATACCCAGTGGTGATACGCTTAATGAATAAAACATGTCAATTGACTTTATACTTTTTTTCATTTATTTGTAATCATCTAATTTACTCTTATAATTATTGTAATTAGTTCATTATTTTGTTTCTAATCATCTGAATATTGTGCATCTATGTTGTGATCATGCTTGATTCCTGATAAAAACAAGTTTTATATATATATACTGTAGAGGTATATAGACATATAAGTGTATATTGATATATACAAACGAACGTGTGTTTGTGTGTATGTGTTTATGTGTGCATGTATGTGTGTGTATTCGTGTGTATGTGTAGTGCATATATCAATGTATCCTAGCTGTATCTTACAATACATCCTGCTACGTGAATATCGTTGTAATTCCCAACTATCGACACATAATTTTATCAAACTATGTAAAATCGGTCTCTATCTATACTATTTCACTTTCTTCATTGAAGCCTATATCAGTATTCTCCTTTTTTCTTACTCATATGTGTAATTTTTCCACATAAAAATATTCAAATAAGATTGTACAAAGGTGAAATATGAATCACCGCAAATGAATACGAAAACTCGGAACGTTCGTTTTTTTGTCACGTGTTAATGCCGCGTTCAATTTGAATTACAAATGTTAACAGATACACTAAATTTTGTAAAAACGTAACATCAAAGCCAACAATTGAATGGAAAAAAGCTTAAGTGGATAAACATAGAATCCGCATTGCCCACACCTTTCAAAATGTGAATCTCATTTAATGTTCTTTAGTCAAAATGAGCGAGAAAACCTACATTACACAATACATGTGTTTATTTTATGTAAATTCAAAAGGAAAAGATTGATACGTTCTACACGGTTGTCAAAGTGAAGCCGAAATGTTCCATTTAAATTTGCAAGTTTATTGAATTCGCTATCAGTGTCCCAGTTTTTCTTCAAATAGCATGCGGGTGTTCGTTACGAGCCTATCCGTCTGTTTCTTCTTCCTATCTCTCTCCCATCGGTGCCTTTGTTAAGATTTACATTCCATTTTCGTCTTTCCTCTCAAGTAGAGTCTGAAAATATAGATTTACGCGGGCGGTAAATGTAAATACGTTAGAAAATATATGCGGAAAGCTGAAATTAAATCATTCTCCCTCTCACTCGCTCTTTATTGGCTCTTCGTCATTTGCTTTCATCTCAGTTACTTGTTTATCTAGCACTCCACCTAAGTCAGACAACGATATCCCAATGTTTACTTTTCGCAGATGAAGCAACCTATTGCTGTAGCGAGAAAGAATTGACGATAAGGACGTATACATGCATACGTGACGAATCAATTTCAGATGAAAGTCGTATGATACGGCAAACAAGTTTAATTAATTTTAATGATAGGTAAGAGGGAACATTTAGTACTTGGAAATGTTATTAAGTAGTTAAAAATTGATATTATACAAGAGTTGTATCTATTTAGTACATGTGAAGAAATTAATGATAGTAAAAATATGAAGTAGAAGTAGTAGTAGTAGTAGTAGTAGTAGTAGTAGTAGTAGCAGTAGTGGATGTGGTAGTAGAAGTAGCATCAACAGTAGAAGTCGTTGTGGTAATTGTAGTAAAAATAAGGATAAGTGTTAAAGGGAACCTTACATTAAGTGATTTGTTAACGTATATTCAGAGCTTCTCGTTATATTGTATATGTCAATGCGCACGAATGTGTATTTTTTTTACCGCTGGTAATTTTTATAGTTGTGCGTTTAACATTCATTCACGAAATGCACACAACGCCTCACAGCACGTATATGCAGTGTGTTCACATCTACGTGAGATGACGCGTGACCTTTGCGTACGCTACGGCGGTTGATACTCCTCAATGTAACTGAACCTCGGCGATGTGTTTGGTGTGAACAGTATGAATGACATCACCGCCTTGATATCTGTTCGATTAAACAAACATATGTGTTTCCACGAAGCGCATATGGACAAATGTACAACAAATTAAAATTTACCGTCACGTTGTTTTTTTCTACCATCGTTTGTTTTCTCTTCACACATTTGTTCTCTATCCATTGTATTCCCCCTTTGCCGCCAATGTTTGTATCTTTCTATATCTTGTCGCTAAAATTTTTACAATCTATTTGTCTCTTTTATCATCTTCCTCAGTACTTATATTTGGTGTTCTCCAATATTTGTTTTCATATCTCATTTTGCATTCCTCTGGTCATGTTAATCATTTGCAGAACAGCGGCCGAATCTCCCATTCTCTCTCTCTCTCTTCCTCCTCTTCTCACACACACACACACACTCTCTCTCTCTCTCTCTCTCTCTCTCTATCACACTCCCTCTATCCACCCCTTTCTCTTTTCCTTACTGCACAGTTCACGTGATATGAAGTTTTATTTTTGTAAGGTTTATTTTGAATGAAGCGTAAGGGTAAATGTGACAGGGTAGAGCTTTCGGATTCGAATAAATGATTCAAATGGTAAAGACAGTGCGCTCTTAATGCTCACATTAAATCATCAAAAAAGAGGCTTCAGCCATTATGTTTAAATTATTCATTTCTTAGTGGGCACCAGAATGATTGTTATGAATTAAAGATCTGGAGAGCTCTCGACACTGCATCTTTCATTCCTTAACTGGAAATGTGTGGAAATTCTATGGTTAATGTATGTTTAAATCTAACCAGTGAAAATGATTCACTTTCCATGTTAGTTATTGATTTATTCCTTCGATTTACGAGATAGCCATAGTGTTATAAATCACACTTTGAAATCGTCTTAGCCTCTGTATGATCAGCTAATGATAGCTCTTTTACTTCGCATGATCAATATCATCATTACAAATTGTATAATAAAAGAAGTATACTTAGATTTAAAATTTTAAATACCCATGCAGATGCCTCGATTTAGCCCAAATTCTACAGTGGTAAGGGTTTTTGACTGGAAAATGTGACGTCCCTTACCTGTACGATTTTCATTATAGGGTTCTACGATTCAGACTGTCTTCTTTGTGAGCACTGCTCCAAATCAAACGTAATGCATGTTTGAGTCTAGTTTGCTTCCTTGAGATATTTGGTTCCTTTAACTTCGTTATTAATCAACATACTCAAATATTTTTCTTGTTTTGTTACATTAATGAGCAACTTTTTTTTATTATTCCAGTAATTTTTGCGAGCTCCTATAAGGATTTTTCCTTTCTTGCTTCTACTCAACTTAGCATTTTGACCATTTTGATTTGTCGTATGATTGTTTGCTGCATGGTTTATTTGGGATGCGGTGAGAAATGAACTACAACTGACAACTGAAACGGAGGCTATAAAAGGCACGTGGACACAGCTGTAGCAGCTGGACGTGAAACGGGCTCACTACTAAAGGCATTGGAAAGCAACAATGGTCTTTTTAGAGTGGCCACTGCTTGCGTCCTGTATGACGGTAATCTGAGATATTTCTCTCCTCCCGTTGAGTACATATTTGTTTTCTAACTAGAAAAATAATGAAAATTATAATGGATTCTACCCTTTTTTGTGTCAAAACGATGTGACGTAGAAAAGGTTAAATATCAACACAAAGCTTCATTAAAATTATGCTATTAATAACTTGTTATATGTCAAAATATAGTTGATAAGCAGTTCAATCGTGGCGCTATTTTGATATCAGTGGTGCAAAGGATCTGTTTGCAAAATTACTTCAATACACGGCATTTACGTCAAATGGACTTTTATCCCTAATGTAACATTTTTTCGAAAGACTGCTTCAGTCATTCATGAGTCTTTTATTTTGAATGCAGTTTCTTTCTAATGAAGTCCCTTTTTGATGGATTATATTTTGTTTTAAAACATTCTGACTCGACGAGCTAAATCTTGGTTTTCACCAATTAAACAAGCTACACACATGAACTTAAGTAAATGCTTCAAATAAATCTAATGAATCTTCTGATTATGTTGAATATCTTTATAAAATCCTACCGATTTGCAGTGTCCCTTTCCTTTTAACTGTAATTGTTTTAGTTTTTATCTTTCGCCCTTTTCTCTTTTAGGATCATCTCTTGATTATTTAACTTCTAAATGATCCCACCCACCTTTGTGTATACGTATCTTTATGTATCCTTTTGTGTAATTTCATGTTATTGCGCTTCTATACATATTTATATTCATGTGTTTACAGTGCATTTTGTCGTGTAGGCATATTTTTCAATGGATAATAAATTCAATTCAATTCAATAACAACGTTCCTATTTTTAGAAATGTTTTATTGTCACTACTACTAAACTCAAAATGGAGTCGCACATGATAGTAGCCCGTGGTGCATCCGTGCCTCACGTTCCGTCCGTACAAAACCTTCTAAAACTAATTACCGAGACACTTCCCCATTCCATCTCCCCAAACACCTAAGCCAGCCTCTTGACCCTCTCATACCAGGTATAAATACGGTTCATTCCGAACCTGCATGGCCTCTTCTAATTTCACGGAATGGGATCGAATTTCGCGATTTATAGGCATTAGTGGCTCAGCGTCTGATCAAGGGTTCCGTGATAATCGCCCAATATTTTATCCACTTCGAGTGTCTCATCTTGGAGGTTTGCCTTTTTCTCTCCTGTTCGCATGGGGGTTAGGGCTCAGCTTACACGGACGATTCAACTGCGATTCGACGAAAATGTGGTGTCGGTAACTTTGGTCGGTATAATGAAAGCTGGGTAAGAAAGGCATGGATAACGTAGTTGTGTGAAGGTAAGTTTGGATGATCAGTACGATGACTGCCTCGAGCTATGTGCACCATCTCCTTCATCGGCACAGCACAGCAGGCTTTGAAATTATGTCTTACAAAGATATAATCAATAGGCTGTCACATATACCAAATGAAGCAAATATGTATTCGAGTGCTCGCACATATACAACTTCATTATTGAAAACGAATATTGGACAATTATTAGCAAAATTAAAGAATACCAAGCGGAATTGAGTGGTAGTCTGTTCGTGTGGTGTATGCCGATCTTCGTGTTCCGCTCTTCGGTGTACTTTTAATGGAGGTGGATGATGAGAGACGAGAAGGTGATTGAATTAAGATTCCTTAATGGGGTTTTCTTGTGCCGAAGAGTAATTGAACCTTAAAGCAAGATTTCCTCCGCGCTGTCTATTCTTATTGTGCTAAATTTATAGATGAAACTAGATTGGTTGGGTTTGGCCCTGGCACACGAACAGCTTCAATGAAAAATCATCTTTTTTTTCTCGGGAAGTTCCAGTGGAGTACGTGGAAGATGGATATGCTCTTCCATCGAAAATGTGTTGCATGATTTGAATGCTTGATCCAATGTGTGTTAAGCTGTTACGCACATTAAGCATCGGTCCGTACTGAATTCAAACTCCTGCATATAGCTGTACGGTATCAGTGACTGAAACTTATGATCATTATTGTGAAACAAAACATCGTAAAGTAGGTACCTAACAATACTCGTCGAAGGCCTTCATGTAAGTGAATTTCAGATGGTCGCAACAGAAAAAAAGACCACGCATTTGATGTGGTTGGCATTGCAGATGTAAAATATTTGTTAATAAGATAACTATAATCTCATCACGTCTTTTCATGTAAACCTCAATAGTATAACTAAGGTTGTGGAAACACATACACGGAAACCGTCAACGGACACACACCTCAACACGCAACAACCTGCAGTTGCTTTCAACACTGGGAATTGCGTATTGTCTACAGATCATACCAAGACCGCTGTTTATTCTGCATCGCTGATTGAATTGACAAATATCGAGAGCCCTTCTGAAAATATATCGAATATGGTGTAAAACAAAGCAGGTCCAATGTATTGCAGTATTGGACAAGCACATTGATTTCCTCTTTCAACATCCTTCGCTGGCGACGTGAAGTATCGGCAATTATTTGCCTACCTCAGTATGTAAACACACTCGGCCTTCTTCTACACACGGCTGACCAGGCCTAGGAGGTGGGGTTTGGTTCTCAAGAAAAAAAAACCGTTTACTCTGCAAATTTCAGGGATTCATATTTTGCTACACGTGTTTTTACTATTGCATCATTCTCGCAGAAACAACTCCGCTTTCATCACAATGTTTGTGAGATAAATGTATTTTGGATCTTTAAAATTTATATAGGTTCAGTCTATATTGGACGGTCTTAATCGTGTTTCTTAATCATCAATCGTTTCAATTAATTACATTCAATTGACAAAGAAACCACAGAAGATCTTTTTTAACATCATTCTTACATTCATGACATTTGCCATGCAAACATAATTAATTTTCGTCATCGTGGTCTACCCGATGTGCTCCTCCAATATTTTGACATTTCGCACCCGAATTCCGTTGAAATAGAACCATCGTATTTAAACAAGTTTACGTCACTGATATGCTCCAACTCCCTCTGTATTACTCAAAACGTATTTCACTTTAACTGTTTTACAGAACTGATGCATTTTTTGCACGAGTAATACGCATAGCTCCCATAGAGCTGCAGCTAATCTGACACGTAAAAGGTTAATGTGTACAAGGATTTCGATATATAAAGTAAGCTTTTCTTTTTATTCAAGCAAATGCAATTAGCATTTCCATTACCCATCTCTATGGTGGCTGTTACTATCAATCTTCCTTATTATGCCCATATTCGGTCCTGCATTTACTCCCCTGAACCACTTTAAATTAAATGGTTTATAGAAATGTCTGTTTTTATTGATTACATTAAGTGACAGTCTCTGTGATGTCCGCAACGATATTGATGAATATGATATACATGTATTCATTTTTTTTGCCAATTAATGGACGAAAAGTCATACTATAGTTGCATTTCTATTATGAGCAATAAAAAATGATTTATTGGTGAATTTTAAATGAAGAAAGCAATTATCTGCCTGCTCTGGTTAAGTTGACGCAAAGAAAATAATCTCCTCAATATTCAACATGTTCCTTTAGCTTTACTTCTTTAAGCCCGATCAATTCATTCTTAAGTCGAACTACTCTCCTAAGAGCTTGAAGGTTTACAGGATAGGAAAGTAAAGGGTAACACACACATAAAACATCGTCTAAATGTAAATTTAAAAATGCTTGAATACTCCTTCTCCATGAGAGAAGATTGATATATAAAGACTGCAACTGTATACTTGGATGTAGATTACCCTTCGTCTTTAAAGTCAACGGAGAGAAAGTGTTAGCTACAGGGTATTTTTTGCAGCAAAGTCGTTATTATGGAGATTCTCCAAACGAATACGTCATTGGACGCCGATTATTCTTTCTCGCTTAGATATACAGCAATATTTTGGATCATGTTTCCAACCCAACAGGAGAACAGAAATCGCAGGAAGATGGGTGGTAGTTTAAAATAGCTGATTATACCTTTAGGGTAGCTATTCCCATATCGTCGCTGGCAGGAATACGACAGATTACCAGATGGACTTCTCAAGTCATCCTTGCAAGAGAGTACCTTGGCCTCTTAATCCCTCATCAACTAGAGCAAAAACAGTGGCCTGTAGCCGGGGGAACATGTATCAAGATAAGATGGTACAAACTTCCAGATGAAAGATGGCCGCTCAGGATAGTGATACTTGCTACTCCAGGGCTTTCTCACACGGTTTCTTTAGTTGACGAAGAATGATGATGGACCAGCAGATACTCTAGGTGGAGTGCATGTCCTTCTTATAGAGCCCGCCTCCAGCGGTGGTCATCAATAAAAGTGAAGTTGCCAAGTAAAGGCACCCACAGTTGACACGATTCTGCAGTCGTGAGGGTCTATGACTTAAAATGTGACATCACCTCCTAACGCAAACTCAATAGCCGGGTCTTACGATTGGACCAGTCGCAGAGATCGGATCGTGTCGTCTGTGCTGGCCTTACGCTTTGCAAGGTTCCCTCGAGCTGTATATACTGCTAGGTGCAGGCTACAGCTGTGAACTTGCTGGAGGGGAAGTGGCACATAGCAAATTGGCAACAAACTTGATTAGCTATCGTAAACATACACGACAAAACGGAGCGCATGCTTGTTTTTACAAAATCCGTTCGGCCAAGATATGATCTTGAATGGGGCACTATGCTTTTGTTTGATATGTTTCGTACGCCAACTAATTTTAAATAGAGGTACAGATATGCCTTCATGTATGGTTTGCTGGTCACCCATATTTAAAAATGCAATGTATTGTATTAGGAGCGACTTCTGAAAGATAACAATGTCCATTCATGCACACTTCATTCGTTGGTAGAATCTTTCGCTGCGTTGTCAAACGAATTTGTACAAAGGGCGTCGGGTGATTGCAAGGGTACATTGTCCAACTATTGAAGAGCTTACGAAACGAGAAAAGAAAGAACTATAGTAACAAGAAGGTTGTCTTTTATTCCTTCATCAAAGTGATGGCGCCATGCGTGTGCACATATATTGTGATTGACATTGAAGTACTACAGGGTATTCGTGTAAACGGCCATTTGATAAAAATTAAAAAAAAGGGGGTCATGGCAATTTTACACTAGGTCCATGTAACAAGTACAGAAGTACCAAGTTATTCACCAGGAACATAAGCCATTGTCAGTTAAGGATACGGTGTCACCTTTGTGGCAAATCACTTATCTCCGTAAACCGTAAACCTGCCCCTGACTCTTATATATGCTTCCAAAAAACACAAGCTCAAGTAAACAAATTTCATTGACATTTGGCACATGTTTGTTGTAGCAGTTAATCTGCAAGGACGCGTGTCACGTACATCCAACCTGCCTTCGACACCTCTTTTGGTGTATTTGGGCAAACGAACCTCTTAAAGTCCCTCGGAATTTTCACCCTTCATGGCGATTTTTAATACCACTTTATCCTCACAATAGCGTTTAATACGGATAGAATGTCATCTTATAGCTAATCAGTTATCCCTAACCCTAATCCAAACAAAATCTGTTTAAAGAAATACGGAAAGAATAGCATGAAATATAAGCTATTCATTCGCTATTTGCTGTAAACAGATTTGGTCGGGTTCATTTGCAATTTCAGGGAATAAGTCATCCACAAAAAAACGTGTTATTTACGGCTTACACGTCACCTTACAAACAAAACCTTTAAAAAACGGCTGCACTATCATGTAATGGTAACCCTATTCTGTTCTTTATTTGTACAAGTGGAGGTGAGAAAGGTCAATGCCATCTTCTCCTCTTCATGCCGCTTCTGGTTATTTGAAAATAAAGGAATTAGTAGAAAGTTGGAAGTACTTTCACGTTGTGGCAAGTCATTTACTTTTGTATAAGCCGTAAACCCGGCCATGATCCGTATGTATCCTTGCAGTACTAATACAAACTTGGACTTGTGTGTGCAACATGTGATTTTGTGCGGTAGTATATCTGCCACATAAGGGGTTAAGGAAAAAATTGCAAAGTTTTTGCTAATTAAAGTGAATAATAATGATCGGCTTTTATATAGCGCTTTCCTAATACGAGGTACTATCCAAAGCACTCGATTATTACCCTGGCTTTAGCCAAACAGCCACTAGCGCTAGAAGCTCTCATGTCAGTATCATCTAATATAGCAATTTATTCGCAAAGATATCTGAGAATTAAATCAGCAGCCTACAAAGAATCGGAGTTTGCAAAAAATAGGGAATTTTCTTTTCATCAGATAACTTATCTATCCTTCATAAACATATTTGATGAAAATTAGTAAGAAAGTAAGAAAAAATGTTGTTTCGAATTATGCCCATCAGCCTTTCCCGCTATTTGCGTCCATCCGGAAGGAGATTTGTCCGTTATGAAAACACCACCAAAAGCTGATCAAACAAAACGCGAGATTTTGTCCGTTCTTCACTGGAAACTCAACCATAGAATTTTACATCTCCTAGAAGTGTAAATCGAACATCGATTTCTTGAAAAAGTAGATATTTACTGGGCAGGTTACGGAAGGCCACCTTGCTATGGCATGAATCATTGAGCAGTTTTGCCTACTCGATTTTTACACTGTCGTGCAGTGGTCATCTGACACTGCTTACTTAGTTTTACCGTACAATGTATAATTAAGTCATTATTATTATTATTATTATTAATTATGTCCACCAATTTATTTTTTCAGTTCATGAATTGCCCTATACTGAGGCTTTTCTGGTACCCATTCTTCTGTTTCATTTTCTTCCTTTGTCCTTCTCCAATCTTCCACATTGTCTATTTCTCACACACTGCCCCCCCTTTCTCATTTACCCCCCCCCCCCTCTCTCTCCCCCTCTCTCTCTCCCTCTCTCTCTCTCTCTCTCTCTCTCTCGCACACACACATAATGCGCACATATATTCATGTACAGTAATACACAAACCCACTGCTATCCATTTTAGGTCACTCATATGCCACAGTAATTATAAATTCTTTAGCTTTGTAGCAGCACTGAATTGCATATTGTATGATTATTTTGGATCGTAGAGGGCGTCGTACGTTATTTATATATTGTTTGTATATTTGTATATCACCATGGTTGATGGAATCTACTTTCGCGCCCGCAGTTTTTCCCGGTTGTTCTAGGATCCTAATTTGCATAAAGGCGGGCAATTGTCGTACGCTAATTGGACGCTGCTGAAGCCGGCGAATCCCGACTGCAGCCCGTTGAATCCTATTTAAGGAAAATGTTGATTGAAAATCTAGCTCTTCTCTTTCCATCTGCCGTTGACGACCGACACCTTCACGCGTACGGGTGCAGTAGCCCTGCATGGAGAGCCACGCGTGAACCATAATCTGTACGACGATTGATTTTAAGTGTCAGTGCCTAGTGGGAAATAATTCCCAGCTCGACCGAAAACAGTGCGTTCTGCTCCATTATTGAGTTTCAATAAGAAACATAGTTTCTCTCCGGAGCACGTTTTGAACCATTTTCGACAGCTAGGCCCGGCATAGCCTAACAGACATTCAACCGTTCTTCCCTGTCGTCATTCATGAGTGGCACGACTTACCGCTGCTCGTTCATCGTCGTCATCGCCGACCGTCGTCATTCACGAGTGGCACGACTTACCGCTGCTCGTTCATCGTCGTCATCGCCGGCCGTCGCCATCCACGAGTGGCACGACTTACCGCTGCTCGTTCATCGTCGTCATCGTCGACCGTCGTCATCCACGAGTGGCACGACTTACCGCTGCTCGTTCATCGTCGTCATCGTCGACCGTCGTCATCCACGAGTGGCACGACTTACCGCTGCTCGTTCATCGTCGTCATCGTCGACATCATCCGCATCGATCGTTGCGAACATTTCCAGCTTCATGGCCGTCATCGTCACCCGTCATCGACGTCGCCAGCAACGCAAGCTTCCGCGGTCATCATCGTATGATCGTGAGCATTCTTAATTACCTGATTTGTTCCGTGATTCCGTTTATTATATCATATATTATCATCATATGAACATACATCCTGCGTGATGTAACCTTTTGTTTATTATGAATTAAACCACAAGAAATCTACTTCTTTGAGTGATTGTCTAATTTCTGTCCTATCTTTCCACAAGAATAAAAAAAAAAGGTAATTTGATCGTTTGTACATATATATCCACACAGCTAACAACACCCCAACGCATCGAATTACTAAAGCTTTATGAAATTCTTTTTCTTCTTTTCTTTCTTCTCCTCCTTCTTGAAATCATCGAGTTTTAACTCTTAATGTACCAAGGTCGCATCCGTGAACCAGTAATACTCGCTAAGCCTGCTGAGAAGCATTTTTCCTGGGGAAAGGAGGGGTTAAACATTACCCTCATGCACCGCCACGTCTCGTTTAGCTTTCTCTCAGCCGATGATACCACGCCCTTTCCCTGCAAAACACCCGTGCCTCCTCGGTCCAGCATCCATCCATCGATCCTACTCTCTCTCTCTCTCTCTCTCTCACTCTCGCACTCTCTCTCTCTGTTCCTATATTTCTCCCTCTCTCTCTCTCTTCCTCCATTTCTCTCTCTCTTTCTTTCTTTCTCCCTCCCTCTCTCTCTCTCTCTCTATCTCTCTCTCTCTGTTCCTACATTTCTCCCTCTCTCTCTCTCTTCCTCCATTTCTCTATCTTCTTACATTTCTCTCTCTCCCTATATCCCTCTTTCTCTCTCTCTCTCTCTCTCTCTCTCTCTCTCTCTCTTGCTATCCCTCCGCCCCCCTTCTCTCTCCCTCTTCCTCCCTCTCGTTACTCCCGCTCCACTGATCCATCGAGTCCCGAGTGGTGGATGGGATAACCAGAGGCGCCGGGGGTTAATGAGCACTTTATCCCGAGTGGCAGCCGTGTGCGTATAGACTGCCATGGCATGCATGCATTGCGAGCAGGAAGTGGGGCTGTAAACGAGGTGGATTCATGCGAGATGCCTTGATGAGAACACATAGAGGTGTACATTATCCGTGCGTCCTCGTCATTGGATAAATTAGTCTGGTACTCCTGTTTATGTCTTCGTAAAATGTCTGGACCATGTTTGTCTAGATTAGCACCTCTACCACTCTTGCCCACACACTCATACACACACATGGAGACAAATCACTTCTGTGTGCAAGCATGTCTCTTTCTTACTTAAATGTTTCTCTCTTTCCCTACACCTCTCCTACTCACTCCAAAGTGTAAAAAGATCTGATGAAACGACAAGGACACAACTTCTTTAAATGTTCACTAACGAACTTTTTCAAACAACTGGGGTCCCATAATCTACGTCAACACATACACACATACACACACACACACATTCACATGACGGACACGCACGCACATACGCGTCTTTGTGCATCTCTCTCTCTCTCTCTCTCTCTCTCTCTCTTACTTTGTTTCGCTTTCCCTATATTTCTGTTCATTCGTAATATATTACATTCTGATGAAACAAAAAAGGCGCTGCTTCTTTCAATTTTCACAAAATTAATGAACTTTTCAAACTACTGGAGTTTCCAAATCTATGGCAATACCCGCACACACACACATATATGCTCACATGACGGACACACAAACTGTACAGACATACACGCACACGTACATACACTCCCACACACGTCCTCTGTCTGACATTATCTGACCTGACCTGACCGACAATTACATCAGGAATTGTATCGGTTGATTCCAAAGTCATCAGGGTTTTCTTGATACAATTACAGAAAGGGCAATGCTTCGACCATCTGGTAAATGATGTCCGTTGGGCTTTCATTCAGTATCCAAAAGACTGTTTTGCCCGCAAAGACCGTTCTCTGAATTAAGACGACAACAACGTTGAACGAGAGGCATGCCAATTGACAATCAATCACCGCCTCTTTATTTCCCACTTGCTAAAATTAAAGAACTGTCCCAAGGCTAATATCACTTTGAACGTAGCAGTGTCTCGGTGCAAACACAAAATTAACGCTCTCTGACTGATTACTGGGAAGTTGGGATTCTTTCATTATAGTTTAATCGAATCAAAATGAGGCGACTTTCACCCTTTTCAAACAATGTCGATTGTACTCTATGTTTTAAAAGAGCCCAATGGAAGTAAGCGCTTTGCTTGAAAGTCAGAAAGGGCGCATATTTATATATGGAAGTTTTTTCCCTTGTCCATTTAATTTGATAAGCAAAACACGGAAAATACACTTGACATCTACCGTAGTCCGTGTGACGTGTCACATGAGGTACATCCCATTTCGATCAACCTCTTCTACCATTTTTTCAAACATAATCAAGATACAAATGTGTAAATGATATTGACCATTTAGATATTTCTTTTTTTTTTAAATAATCCATTCTTGAGGGGAAAAACCGAAAAGAATACGAAATTACCACGTCCAATAGTGTTTATGTCTTCATCAGTTGTATCGCCCCTGTTGTTTGACACTCTTCGTCCTTCATTTTGACCTAAAATTCTCTCCATGTCGACATGCCATTACACTTTATTTCCAGCGGCTGTTTATTTATCTTATATCGTCTGTTGATGTTAACCTGCAGCTGCTACGAGAGAGACGTACATCATCTGTCCTGCACGACGCGAAAATCCACCAAATCTAACAGACATTTTCATTATTCTTTCGTGGCTCGCAGACGACACCGCCCACACCGTCAGACTCGACGGTCCCTATTAACACACTTGATATGCTTTCGGTATTAGTAAACGGGTGGGTGCCAATAGCCGTCGTGTTAGCCGCAGGGTGAGTTGTGATAAGACCGCCTCGTGTAATCCGGGCTCGAGCTCCAACGGAGTAGGGGGAGATTACGCTTAGCTTGAGGAAAGGGCAGGTGAAGATTCACATGATGAAACGTGAGTCTCCACCCCTTGTTCCAATTATTCCTGATGAATATGCATAACTCTGATGTTTCAGGCCCTCGCCTCGCCTCTTTGCAACATGACCAGAGTTGTTACAAAGCAATCACGCCGAGAGACAAATTATTCCGCCCCATCTCAAGTTTAATCTACAAGTTCTCTTCCTCTTCTTCCGTTTTTTATCAACCATCTTTTGCTTTTTCTTCTTCTCACTCTTCGCTTTCTTCTTCTTATTCTCCTTCTTCATCTTTCTTCCTCTCATGCTCCTTCTTCGACTTCCTTCTTTTTCGTCATCACCGGATAAAATTATGCTATTGTAATGTTACGTTTTAATTTATAACATATTCTAGAATTCTTTATCATTGGGCTTTCCTCTTTGCCTTATGTTCAGCCCTTCTCATCTTGTCTTTATACCCTTCTTCTTTCGTTCCCCATTTCTTTATTTCCCTGTTCTTTATGTTTCGATCATGTCGTTGCAATACTCCGTACTTATAACATTCCTCTCTCCCTCTTCGTTAAACTCTCCTCTTTACTTAAGTTTAATACTCCTGTTCGGTTAGACCTCCTATGGCTGGCTGGACTTCCATGGTACTTATTTACACGGTTTATCACTCTCTTATACTTTTCTTGGTATTAGTTTTACATATGCAGATATTTTGTTTTACTCAGGGTCCGCAATCTTTTTAGCAATATTACATTATTATTTCTGGGTGTGTACTTTGTTTATTGGTTTCCAGAAATATATATCTTTATTTTTTTTTATATAAATGTCTTGTTTGTTTTTCACTGGTTTATATTGTAAAATCTGAACATGTATGTTATTGTCGTTGTTTTTATGTCACGGCCTCTCTAAAAAAGAACCTTATTGGCTGGTCAAGGGCTCCCGTACATGAATAAAACCAACTCAAATCAAATCAAATCAATTTATATTAGTATGTATTATGTTGATCTTTCTTTTTTCTAATTATACATTGATTCTTCTTCCTCCTCCTCCTCTTCCTCTTCTTCCTTTCCTTTTCCTTCTCCTCCTCTTATTCTTCCTCCTTCTCCTCCTTCTTCTTCTTCTCCTCCTCCTCCTTGTCATACCTCTTCTCCTCTTCCTCCTCCTCCTCCTCCTCCTCCTTCTCCTCCTCCTTCTCATCCTTCTTCAGTTCTTCTCCTCCTCCTCCTTCTCATCCCCCTTCTCCTCCTTCTCCTTTTCTTCCTCCTTCTCCTCCTTCTTCTTCTCCTCCTCCTTCTCCTCCTTATCCTCCCCCTTCTCCTCCTTTTCCTTCTCCTCCTCCTTCTCCTCCTCCTTCTCCTCCTTCTTCTTCTCCTCCTCCTCCTCCTCATATAAATCCCCTTCTTCCGCTTCATCTGGTCATCTCATGCTCCCTCTGCTTCTTCTTAGTTTTTCTTCTTCTTCCTTTTTTTTTGAACCATGTAGCAAAGCTAACATCTTGACCGAAATCAACAACCCTGAACTGATTTCCTCCGACCATTTCAGCTCTTCATTTATTTCAGTATCCACCTCGGAACACCACGCGTTTGTGTTCTGGATTTTGATATTATGACCACGCACGAAGTCAATATGATCCTTGCAATTGTTAAAACACCACTTTGTAATTCGACTCACGCTCTGTCCATATAAGAAATTGGTCTGATTTATCTTTTGTCCACGTAACGCTGACCAGTACATACAACACGTCTTTGTCAAATATTGTGATGAATATTAATGGATATCGTAACCAGGGGCCATATTCATGAAAGCTTACTAGCCTCGTTAGTTACTAAAATGCATGCAGCTGAATGTAGTTTAGTAGCTTACTGGGCTTAGTAAGGTTTCTTGAATATGGCCCTAGCATCCACCCTTTCCCCCATATTGTCTTTTCTCTCTATTTTTCTTTTTCCATTCGTGTATATATGTGTGTGTGTGTGTGTGCGCGCGCGCGTGCGTATGTAGGTGTGTGTGCCTGTGTGTTTATGTGTGTTTTTGTGTTATAAGCGTGTTTTCCTCAGCTGAAGAACGAACTCCTGGTCAGCAATATGGTGACATCAAATTTACTTCGCCCTACATTATCAATATTGGGCAAAGGGGAAAATCGTTATCGGGCACTATGCTTCAGAAGTATTCTGAGCGAATTCGGCTAAATCTGTCTCATTCCCAGTTTTTCCCTGTTTTTCCCAGTAGGGTGATGATGAAAGGATCGGAAATACAAAAGGGGAAATTCACGTCGTCCTTTCTCTGTCCGCAAATCGATGTATGATGGGGGCCCATATTGGACGAGCGGGACCCTAATTGGTTTAATCACTGGGGAATGGCCCGTGCGTGATCAGTATTCAGATAGAGGTGTCTATACCTGCACTGATGTGTCCCGTACTGGCGTAGCCAGAGGGGCTTTGTGGGCGTTCACCCCCTCTCCATCACTTGAAATGTGATACGCCGAGTCGGACTGAGTCGAATCGTTACGCATGGAATATGTAGCTAGCGGAAGATTACCACGTGCATTTCCTTTTTCACACTTTCAATGTAATGTCATTCAATTTGATCTCACTCATCTTAAGAATGACCTGCCAAATATGACACAATAAGTGATTACAACATTGAAACGAAACGAAACGAAAGAAAGTAAATAATACGAGAGTGAAGGAATGCCATTCTAAAACTTTATCAACATTGTCTATTCTATCCTCGGTTTTGTCAGGGTGCAGCCTTATACAGGCGGTTGATGTACCATGTGCCGTACCACATAACCCAGTTCCCTATAGGACTAAACATCAAAATTATATGGTTTAATCTGGTTTAAACTATCTAAAGGCATTCAAATATCAGATTAGTAGTTCTCTCTCTCTCTCTCTCTCTCTCTCTCTCTCTCTCTCTCTCTCTCTCTCTCTTATTGCAAGACGATACGCATTTTTTCAAGGAGAATAATTTAAAAAAA
>OZ022583.1:9016565-9047141 GCA_963669155.1 Arbacia lixula
TTCTTTTCCCCGTCCAGCCTGATTTTTCTCACTCCATCAATCGTCATTATCTGAAGGCCACTGCTTTTCCCGTCTTAAATAACCTGGACCAGCGGATACGTCTGAGTTTTCCCACTTCCCTTGACAAAACGAGCTTTTAATGTTGATTCATGGCATAAAAGCCGCCCATTTCCAAAGCAGCTGCGTAGCAAATAAGGTGGGTCAACGCCGCCACCTTGCCTAACTACTATCATAGATAATGTATTAACTCTGTATGCCCCACTGAGGCATTTTTGCACTGGGAATACACACCATTCCCACAGTGCATTATAGAGTCTGGTAGAGGAGGAGTTAAACGTTTGTGGCTCCCTCTTTTTATTCTAGAAGTGGACAGAAAAGTGATTTGTAAGCTGTCAAGCAAGTGGTGAAATATTTTTCTTGTACAAATACAGTATGTACGGTATATTGCTCAAGCGGAATGAAGTCGTGTGTGTGGGTGCTTGTGAATTTAGATTTTTTACTCCAATTCAAAACAGGTGTTTTGAAACTGGTTTTGTATTAGCATGAGACATATTTTATCTAAGGCCTAAATGCAAGCAGATGATATTACAAAGCGCCGTGAATATTAATGAAGCAATCAACAAGAAACTACGTACACATGGTATACATGTATCGCGGTTCCCGGTGAGAATATGGTTGCTGTAGTTTATGTATCAGTGTATATTTTTGTTTCAATAAAAGCAGACACATGAAAGAAATATAAGAGCGAAAGCTTGATGAAAATCCGCCAAAGGATAGGAAAGTTATGATCTTTTAAAGTTTTGATATTGCTCTCCCATTATGTTGTATACAAGTTTCTTCCAAAATGTGCATTTTCTAAAAAAAAAAAAATAATAGGCATCCTTGTACTTGTGCATTTGATACATCATTAGAGATATCTGTTTACACACATACTTGTATGATAAAAAAAAAATAGTTCCGTTGTCAAAAACATAGAAAGAGCAATTTATGGAATTATTCTGTACACAACATATCAGAGAGCACCTCGCACGTGACGTCACAAACTTGAAATTTCGGAATTTAATGACCTTCTTTTGCTTTGACCGACTTTCGTCAAACCTTCACTAATATGTTTCTTTCATGTTTCTGCTTGTATTGAAACCAAGTTATTTTCAGGGTGAACTATCCCTTTAATATCGATTTAGAATGTAGATCACTTGGCGATATGTACTTCATGATGATGGTAAAATTTTACTGACGCTGGAAACGTATACAATGGGAAACTGACGGTATTGTTAAGTCCGATTGTATAGATTACCGAAGTGGTGTCGTCATATTGTTGTACGGGTTTGTGATTATGAACAACATCCCTCAAGAGAGAGATATTGTCCGACGTTGTCCAGAGCCATCTAAAAACAGAGTTTGGCCAGCTCGGTTTCAATAGGGTCACAACATGGCGCGTGTTGCTTTGTTGGGCAAGCGAATAACAAAAGAAGATGCGCCATGTTGTAACCGAATGAAACCGAGTTGGCCAAACTCTGTATATAAACACAACAAAAAAAGTAACCCCCCCCCCCCAAGCAAAATAGCATAACTTTTTATCGAAGAGGTTTTGAGCAACATGACTTGGCAGGATTCTACCTTAACTTATTGACTAACTTCCGTGTGAAAATCACATCAATCCCCTTAGCCATGCATGAGTGAGCACACAATAAAGGCAAAATTTTCACTTTCCAAAAGTCACAAGGGTAATTTTGGGATTCTGTCATATGAATTTTTAATTAATTCCATTCTTTTCATTGTCTTTCATCTATCTCTCGGCGCACTAAAACACCTATCCCGACACATAACCCATTGTTCTCGTTGAGTGAGCACAGCCCAAAAAATATTCATCCCTCTTGAGTTTGAAACTTTTAAACCCCTTTATTTTTGTGCAAAAATAAAACTCTGGATATTTTGACAAAGATGTAACATGATCTGTCATGTGAACATAAGAAGTCATTTTCATGTCATAGTTGAGTGAATACACTTTAAAAATCGCACAAGAAATGCCAAAATGCATTTTTAAAACCGCATAAACAATTACCCTTGTGACTCTTGAAAAGTGACAATTTTGACTTTAATGTGTGCTCACTCATGCATGACTGTGTGGATTGATGTGATTTCCACACGGAAGTTAGTTAATAAGTAAAGGTACAATCCTGCCAAGCTATGTTGCTCAAAGCCTCTGCGGTAAAAAAGTTATATTATTTTGCTTAGGGGGGACTTACTTTTTTTGTTGTGTTTAGATGGCTCTGACATTGTCTAGCGGGCTAGTCTCGGGCATGTCGACAGGCCGTGTATCGCTGAACATGGTCCACAATTCTGCTTCGAATCGTGGAATACCGAGTGGATTTTAATATATACAACAGTTCATCCATGATTTAGGTTATTAAAGCAGCTAGGCTAGTATAAGACTCTGGTTAAATACAACCATGAAATTAGGTCATGTGAGTCTTGAGTTCTTGTAATGATTTTAAAACAACAGAGCATCCATGATTAAGGTTATTTGAGGTTATTTGAGCAGCTAGGATGACCTTAGCCTTCGCCATTGACCCCGAAACGAAGACCCTGATTTGAGCCTACGTCCTTTTCATTCCTTTTTCACATCAGGCTATGGTAGTCTTAGCCACCCACTCCGAAACGAAGTCTCTGATTGATTGTTAGGTCATGTGATCTCACGTCCAGCCTATGGTAGTCTTAGTTACACACCCCGAAACGATGTTTTTGATTGAATAGATCGTGTGGATGGATGGGGGAAGCCCCGCCAACTCCCCCGAGCAGGATGCTCTCCTTACGGGGAGGCCGGATAATCGGGTGTGATGTATGAAGTCGGATAGGTCACGAGCCGAGGGGAAATGGGAAGATGGACACTCGTCCTCTCTCGTCTTGGTGAAGGGTGGGAAGAAAGGGGGTGTCTCAGGGCCTCCAAGCCACTCGAGCTGAGATGCAACAAGCAAACGACGTAGCCATGCGGAACTCCAGTTACCATGGTTACAGTCGATAAGAAATAGGGAGGGAGGCGAATACAGAGCCGTCTATACACAGAGTTTAACCAACTCGGTTTCAATAGGTAACAACATAGCTCATGTTCTTTTGTTATAGTGCTTGCCCAACAAAGCAACACCTCCCATGTTACTTCCTATTGAAACGGTCGTGGTCAAGCTCGCTCCCTCATTGCGTCATAATTAGTGTCATCTCATTCTGTGTCACACTACATACCGCTCTGAAGGATTAGAAACTCCTTTCGCCTTTGTTCACTCGATACTGAGAGCATTTGATACATAAGGGGTCAAATTTGGCGCTTAGTACCGTTGTTCATTCTGTTCTTTCGGAAAGTTCCGAAGCTCTACGCCAATCTGTTTATGTGTCAGGCAGTGCATCTTTTTTATAACTTTGAATATTTTTTTTTAAGGAGCCTTTCACACTAGTGGGAAAATTATCTTTAACGACAACAAAATTCAAATGCATGTATTCGGTTATCGGCACACATTCATGAGCGTTCGACAGCAAAAACAAATTAAAACAGGTTTACGGTAGGTTCATTTTTAAAGAGAGTTAGTGTTGCTCGTAATGTTTTATATATGTGTATGAATGTGAGTGTTTACATGTGCGCATGTGTGGGTGGATGGCTAAAGGGTGTGTGCTGCCTAATGATAACATAATTATGTATGACAATGTGTACGAGAACGGCTATCGCGGAATTCTAGGAAGCTTTCCTATGCATGTATATCCAACCATCACCCCCCCCCCCCCCCCCACCCCACCCCACCACTGTGACGTACAATGTATTGGCGATTCAAATTTGTGACGCCACGTGCGAATGCACTTCCATGTTATGTTGTGTTGTGTTATGTTGTGTGCAGAATAACTCCATATTTTTTTGACAATGGAATGATTTGTTGCATGTCACACAACCAAAACTTAAAAAGATCTTCAGTTTCTTACCCTTTGATGGATTTCCATCAAACCTTCCCTAATATTTATTTTTCATGGGTCTGCTTAACTGAAACCAACCCAATTTCAGGGTGAACTATCCCTTTAATATTGCAATACTGCTTATGTAGAAAAGCAAATAAAAAGGACCTCCGGTTCAGGTCGGTATGAGAGGGATATATGAAGCTTCGTGCATTCTTGGTTTAGATATGGTAGAGCACTACCATGCTGCTTGACAAATCAAGTCCCTCCTTCGGTACTTCGGGGTATTTGTCAAGACATTATTTTAGTCCACTCAGACCTGTACTTGTGTGGACGCTTCCCCTGGGAGCTCCTGCCGATCCATGATGCTATCCCATTATATACGCGCGGTCCTTGTGTGGCTCTGTAAGTCTTTCAGTATTCAAACGTGTAATATGTTAATGAGCTTTTCCCGTCTTGGTATTGAGAGGGTTAACATCGCAATAAACGTATGAGCTTAGTCCTTATCAAACGAAAGAAGGAGTCCACTGTGCTGCAACGAATTCGTGAAGTCAGTATGGCATTAACCTTTTGATTCCTGCTCTATGGGATTCGTGTGCATTGCTTACGCTGAAATACGCAAATGACACATAAGGGGTTTATGTGTCACATTAAGGGTATTCCATCCTGGATATGATTTGTTTTCAAAAGAAGCAGAAAAAATAAATCAGATGATCAGTGAGAATAAAGAGAGAGAGAAAGAGAGTAAAGGCAGAAATTGAGAGTGGAACTTTGGAGAGGATAAATAAGCATCAAAAGTCTCGAAATAGCATTGATATAGGACGTGGTGTGATCAGTGTGTAACCACGAATGTAAGAAACGGAGCATCCTTGATATAACCCGCTGTGGAGTTTAAACGCTGTCCAGTAAGTCACGTTCACACACGTCTTCCAAAGAGCATTATGAACGTCAATTTTCTACGGATTACGTGATACCGACCTATGAGCCGCAAATCTCTCTCTGTGGAATCCATGTTGTTTTGATGTAGGTCATGCGGTCATTATGAGTCCCTCGGACTCTCATCTTCCTTAACCCTTTGTGAGCCATGCAATTTTTTGCTCTATTTGTACGTTACTAGTGCAAATTGTACAAGGGGCATATGAACCATAAGCTCTTTGTGTACGTGCCACATAATGACTTTTTATGGATGTAATGAACGCGATATCCATAGAGCATCACTCTATCTGGCACACCACGGGTTAATAAACTTTGGCTCAATGATAAACGGGCGATAATTTGCATTCCTCTGAGCTATCATTTCACTCAGCGGGGAGATACATAATCTTTTATTCGCCATATATTCATAGGAGAATATTATCGATGCAGTGATCTAATCCGCCCGAGCTTCCCCGTGGTGTGAACGTCTTAGACCGTAGAGGGCCTCTCAAGTTATGCGAGATAGAGGGAACATGGGGGTGTGGGCGGGAGTGGGGTGGACAGTGGGTATATAGGGGTGGGGTGCTCTCACCAGCTCCTTCATAATAGATTCGAGTCGTAACGAAATCGAATCATACCCGTGAAAAACGATATATATGTGCGTCATATCAGCATATTTATATCTTGACTACGATATCATAAATGTAGAAAGTTGTTTGCGTAATGTATTTAAATGGCTGCCGTGAATGTATTGGCAAAGCATGAATATTAATCATTGGTCAAGTCGATATATTTTAACTTCCATTATCAATCTTTAAACAGAAAGCAAATGATATACCAACATTTTTTGCATGAAATAAAAAAAAGGAACATCTTAATTTTCAACATGGTGATGAATTATTCACATCATTTTTTTTTATTCAAATGACTACAATGATGACACAGGACCATCGACCATACTCGTGGAATATAAAGCATTAGAAAGGCACATTATACAAATTTCATTGTGTACCGCTCATTTCTTCATTGTCTTGTCAAAATATGGCACATACTTTAGGTGTAAGTGTGTGTTTGTTTTACCATGCGAGAACAGGGCTGTATGAGCTTACCGCAACCCTAGACTTACATGCCCTATTAAAAGTGTCAGAATTGTTTGCATAAACCAAACTGAAATCGAAAACTATGTTGATTTCTGTCAGCAGTGCATGTGTATTTACAATATGTTGGATGTTGTAAAAACATTTATTTTGATATCGATGGCCCTGATGGTAAAAGACACTGTCGATTACTTTTCTGTAGTGTTATCCAAGAGATCGTTGAATCAAAATGTCGACGCAGGCACACGTCCGAAGCACATTACTATTACCCAGTACTTACAAAAGCAAATTATAACCCTACCCCCTCCCTCTCCTTCCCTCCTCTCTTTTCCTCTCTCCTTCTCACCCATGCCTTTAGCCACGTCATCTATTCAGTAACATACATCACAGCACGCAACACGCCCGATACACAGCAAATATTTTTATAGGGTCCAATTTCTTTAATAATGTAAGAATTGCAAATGTCAGAAACATTAATGTGTGTATTTTTTTCTTCAGACATGATTGACCATGATACGGAGTCTAATCAAGATAAAATGTATTAGATTTAGAAAGTGTCCAATTCCTTAGATAATGTAAGAATTGTAAATTTAAGAAGCAGCAATGTGTTTCAATTTCTTCCTACCGATACGATTGATCCTGCATACCGAGTCTAATCAAAATTGTTATATTGAACTTAGATAGCTTAGATAAACGTTGCTTGACTACATCGCGCCTTCGAGACATATCAACTTTCTTGAGCGACACCCGATATCTAGGTACTTCTCGCAGAAATTTGATTAAAAGAGACCCTGCGGGAAATGTTCAGTAATGTCAATGTCAAGATCCGGTACATGGCTCTCCCTTTGCTCTTAGTCCCCATGACTTCTGGCATGAAGTGAAGCAGAAAGGTTATGTCTAGATAGCTTTCCCCGTTTTATGCTCTTTAAATACTACGCACACTGGTTCATCGCCCCCGCATCCTCTCTATGTTCTCTTTCTATATTATATCTTCTCTCTTATCCACCTATCTCTTTCTCTCTGTGTGTGTGTCTCTCCCTCTCTCTCTCTCTCTCTCTCTCTCTCTCCGTCTCTCTCTCTCTCTCTCTCTCTCTCTCTCTATCTATCTCTCTCTCACACATTCTCTCTCTCTCTCTCTCTCTCTCTCTCTCCCCCCCCCCCCTCTCTGTCGCGCTCTTTCTTCTTCTTCCCCATCCCTTCTCACTCTCTTTCCGCATTTCCATATCCAGATATCGTTTCACAATAGAAAAAAACCAATTTCACTCAAAACAAATAAATAGCGCGTGTTACAATATCAAGCATTTGCCTTGTACGAGTATACAATAATACATACCAACTCAGCATTACATAAAATCAAGATTCAAATCGATGACAAAAAAAAATGAAGGAAGATTCACATACGGATCAATGCGTATCAATTTATTAAATGAACATGATTCTTACCACTATCGTAAACCTTTGACCCTCTCAGTACAAAACAATGACAAATCTACTGAGTAATTACACATGCAATGAAGCTATGGTATTGAGAAGGCTAGTACATCTCTCCTATATGCCTTTCACCTTTTAATCTATCACTTTATTTCCTGTAGCATTCCTTTGGTTTTCCCCCTTCGAAATGTTTTGTCTTGTATCTCCACAAATGAATAATGTTTTTAAAAAAATAATAATATAACATGTTATCATTTCATGTATTGTAACGGTGAGCCAATAACCCAAAAAGCTTGTTTTTTAGGCTTCCTCAACACATTGTAATAATTTTATGATATTTTTTCTATTACTCAATTAAATTATTAAATCTTTGTTATTCATATTAGGTATATGCATTATACCTATCTTGATTATTTCTATCTATATTCATTGATGCACGCAAACTTAATTACTTTCATGCTCTTGTATGTGTTTATTTTAAATATGTGGAAAACAAATAAATCAATTAAATTCAGATCATTAAGCATTCTAGCGATTCCTACAAACCATTGCCCTTTATTTTCAGAGGTCACATTGCGCCTATAGTGCAGCTGCGTGTAACTATACTGCCCTACTCTGACAAAAGGAAGCAAGTAACAAATCAATCAAATCTGGCTTATTGCTATTCTTAGATTGTACCTAACATTCCCTACATACGGCCAAAATCTGAACAAGAAATATTAGTCTTGCTGTGAAATATTCAATGTAACATGAAGTGGTGTTGCACTGATGTCAGTGCAAGTGACAGACACATTTTGCTCATTTACAAGAAAAATCTCGTTTGTTAGTTGCTTCCTTTTGTCAGGTTAGGTATAAAGGTGGCTTGCTACAGCAATTTGACATAATTCTACAGGGCCTACGGCAATCCGTGCGGGTCGTTTTCACGGTTTGTCCACTAATGTGAAACGGTAGAGCGCTATGTAAATCGCTTCATGGAACAACCGTCTTGCTTTGCCTCGATGTAAGAACGAGCGGCGTCTCATTGGCACGACAGATTCAAGGCGAGCCGCAGCGGCAACGGAAGCGGCAACGGGAGCGGAAAACCCCTTTTTTGTGAACTTACAATTATGTATACCTTGACAATACGAGATAAAAATAATACTGACGCTCGATTTGAGAGGAGCACGATTTGCATCAATGTGTTTGCTAAGATGGGTGAAATACACTGTTCATTCATCATTCCACATTTATCTCACTAGGGAAAACACCGCCATGGCAAAATGTAAACATGTTATTTACATTTAACCTAACTCTCTTTGCAATTCGAGGAGCGGAGGGGAAGAGGGGGGGGGGGGGGCATAACATCAATGTAAACCATCCCGTTCAAATTTTCTTTGCATATCATGCTATATCATCCTCTTCTTTCTTTGTTTCCGTTTGATATCGCTCCCTTGTTCTCCGTCCCTTTCCTCTAGTCTTGCTTGGTCTGTGACGACACAGTCAAGTGTCATCGCATGCGTTAGGGGCCCTCCACGCCGCAGCCCGAACCACCAATATTTGCTCTCGTGACCATGAATGCCGATCGGCCTTTATTCGGGCCTACTTGGTCATCCATCTCCTGTCCCGGAGAGTATCTCAAGATGATCCCGTAGATTAGTCGGTGTCTTCGTCTTGGCAAGGAACAGTGTGTTTCTCCCCTTTGATATATCGGCCCCTTTAGTAGCTCCGCGCCTCTCTGTCTTCTTTTCACACTATCTATCGTGCCACTCCCCCCCCCCCCCCCATGTCTTCCTCCTTCTCCCTCTCTCGCCGGCTTCCTCCCGTCTTCATCCCTGTTTGCATAGTACATCGTGTCGAATAAGGGGACGGCCCGCGTGGCATCATTGTGATTCCCGCAGGCTGCCACGGCTACTGTATCTCAACATTTTCTCTGTTTTAAAGCCATAATGTTATTTCACAGCTGCTCTCTGTTTTAACATTATTAGTATGAACAAGATTTATTAAAATGCCATGCTATAATAATAATAATGATAAGAATGATAATAATAATAATAATAATAATAATAATAATAATAATAATAATAACAATAATAATAATAAATGTTTATTATATAGCGCATTTCAAAACCGATGGAATTCTCAATGCGCTTTACATGAAGGGACTTAAATTTACATTTTACATCTGTTATGCTATACTATACATACATCATAGACAATAATGATAGAGGCCTTCATTTCAACATACTATTATGACGATACAGAAAGATAAAGGCAAACAGAGTTGGTGGAGGGAAAGAAAGGAGAGGGAGTGAGTAACATGCAGATCCATAAAGTGAATTATGAAGTGGACACAAAGTACGTGAACATAGATATTAAGATGGATAAAAACATCACATTGGTATAATGTATGTATACTGTCTCAGTTGGTGATGACATAATGATGACTGTGAGTTCTCCCAGGATGTCACCCTGTTGATGGTATTGTGTATAATCACATCAAATGTGATTATATCGGCACATGAATAATCTGGGAGGTGCAAAAGCTGTCGTGGACCGCGCTATAGATGGCGCACTCTCACGCAAGCATCACAGACAACAAGCTTGGAGCTCTAGGCATTCAAAGCATACAGGCGTAATTTGACAGTTAACCGAGGATATATAGAGAGATGAGATAGAGGGAGAGGGAGAGAGGGAGAACGATAGTGAGACAGAGAGAGAACAATATAATCCGGCGACTTGACAGTAGGAACCTCGTCGTTTAACCTTTAGCATACTTAAAGTGGGTGAACGAGGTGCCCTTTGTATGACGTAGAACTGAAAGTATTTATACATGTGTATATTAATTCATTTCGCAAGCTTTGGCACTACACACCTGAAAGGATGATGTTTGCCCTACCATCTCATAACGTCCAACCACAAATTCCAATGAATCGTCCGTTTTCTATTAGTTATAATTGCTGAATATCGATCTATCTATCATTATCATCACATGACATGGATAGTGTTTAGTTTACTCATGGCACTCTAATAACAGATTGGCCTCGATGTGGGTTTTTACCAAACTCTGTTCCGTATAACAATGTGTTGTGTCTAATTATAGACAAGTGTCATTTCAGTTTCTCTCTGTTTCTTCCTTTCGAACAGATGCGAAAAATCGGTCCCGGCACGATACCAGTCATCGTTAAGCCCACGACCAGCAATGGAGGAGGATTGGCGGCCGACGGAGCGACGGGCGGCAACAGTGCCAACGATGAGGCGGCAGCGGCGCGGGAAGCCGAGGCGGCCGACACAGCCCGCAGGCGACACAAAAAGTTCCAGGCTTACAAGAAGGACCTCCAGGCCGTAAAGTCTGTCGCCGTCATCGTCCTCGTGTTCATGATATGCTGGTTACCGCTCAGCTTCAGCAACTCGATCGCCGCGCTCAACCCCGGGATTAACCAGCCCTATATTTTCATCCAAATCGCCATCGTCCTCTCGCATCTCAACTCGGCGCTGAACCCGTTCGTGTACGCGTACGGCAAGGAGTTCCGCATGGGGTACAAGCGCGCGTTCGCCAAAATGTTCCCCTGTCTGTGCTCGCTCAAACCAAGCGATTCCGCGGGAAATACGAAAGCAGGGGCCAACGCACTTTCTGTCGCTGGCGGGGTGAATTTCTCGACGAATGACACGTCATGAAAGACACTTATTGTGCGCACTTTTAATGAAAACTGAATCACCATCATTGCCAGCAGGAAAAAACTTTATTTTGTACTAGAAGCGAGATAGATAGCCTATAGGATAACGACGATATAAGATTTATGCCAAATATAAAACAAATATCATCACGTGGACCAAGATAGCAGTGGAGCTGTTAAAGTATGTTCACTCGTGAGCGGTTTGCCGCTTCCGCACTGCGCGTGCACTCTGACTCCAGGGATTTTCCGCCGGCGGCACCCCTCGTGCGCTCTGACGCCAGTGATCTGCCGCCGGCACAAAGCAAAGAACAGGCTACTTGTAACCATTACATGTCAAAGCGGTTCAACGCTTCCCTGGAGGCAAGACACCTTACCGACGGCCCAATAGAAGTGTCCGTCGGCAAGCTGTAGCGGCAAACCTCTTCAATGTAAACGCACCTAAAGCGAGATTTTGAATCAGCCTTCCGGAAAGGATGAGTTTATTAAGTATTTAATGCACAACTCAGGTACATGACTGTAAAAAAAAAAGTGGAAAACACATTTCGGTTTTCTCGGCATTGCTCGGAGCGAGGAGTTCCTATGATACGTGAGCGTGGTCACTCTATAGAACGATAATATCGAATATAATTATATTCTTATTGAATATCGATCGCACTATTCCAGCTTCCACATATATGTGAAAATATGTTTTGTATGCCCTTCCATGTCCGTGATGTGGAATTATATATACATGTATTTAACAACATTGACAGTTTAACCAGATGCTCATTAGCATAATTATCGCAAACGTAATTTTGATTTATAAATGTCAATACTGATATAATTACATGTACTGCCGAAAATATCGTGATTACAGTTGCTATCATGGTACTCGTGTGACATTGAATATATTGAATACTTAACAAGTTGCTTATTGATAAGATTCCCAATAGATCGTCAGTCCTGATACAGATATCACTTTACTACTACTACTATTACTACTATTACTACTACTACTACTACTACTACTACTACTACTACTACGACTACTACTTCTACAACTACTAGTACTACTACTACTACTTCTGCTATTACTACTATTTTTATCAACCTTATTACTACTACTACTATTACTACTACTACTACTCCTACTACTCCTACTACTACTACTACTACTACTACTACTACTACTACTACAACTACTACTACTGCTACTACTACTACTACTTCTTCTACTACTACTACTACTACTACTACTACTACTACTACTACTACTACTACTATTCCTGCTACCACTACTACTACTACTACTGCTGCTTTTACTAATACTAATAATAATACTAATACTACTAACACTTCTTCTTCTTCTTTTTCTTCTTCTTCTTCTTCTTCTTTTTCTTCTTCTTCTTCTTCTTCATTTCTACTACAAATGTACTGCTATCACTGATAGTGTTACAACTTATCATTTGACTACTACTACTTTACCGTCTTGGTAAACTACTACTACTACAATCATGACTATTACCATGCTTTCCATTTAATACTCCTCCTACAAGACTACTATTATTTCTACTAATATTTTGCCGCTCTGTTACTGCTACTCTACTCAATGACGATCGACTATTACTACTACTACTGCTGCTGCTGCTCCTACTACTACTTTTAGTACTGCTACTACTACTACTACTACTACTACTACTACTACTACTACTACTACTTTACTACAACTACTACTTCTACTGCTTACCGGGATGAAACTCCTCCGATTGCATACTACAGAATACTGATTGCGATACCAGTTCTGCTGCAGCTACTACTACCACTACTACTACTTCTACAACAACAACAACTACTACTCCTACTACTCCTACTACTACTACTACTACTACTACTACTACTGCTACTACTACTACTACTACTACTACCACTACTACTACTACTACTACTACTTCTACTACGACTACTTCTACAACAACAACAACTACTACTACTACTACTACTACTACTACTACTACCACTACTACTACCACTACTACTATCTGTATATTGGCTGTAGTACTGATGCTGCTGCTCCTACTACTACTATCCACAACACTGCTATTTCTTCTGATATTACTATTACTACTTCGACTACGACTTCTACTATTACTGCTGTGATCAAGGTCATGATAATAACCAAATAATAATGATAGTGACATTGCTTTTGATGGTAGTATTACCTCCACTTTTATACTACCGACACTAGGGACTTTTCGATTTGGACGTGCCGCCAGGCGTCACCGTGAATGACGTCACTTTTACGCACCGCGCATGCGTCAACGTCGACCCCTCGGCTCAACACCCCTCGGCTCAACGCGTTCACCCAGGTTTTCACCGACCACCCAATTCACTCGCGCCGGGCTCATCCCGTGCTGTCTATGACGTCATACTCCTCTCGATATGGACGGTGCCGGAGGAAAATTATGCTGAGTTACAGCAAATCAGTGGGAAGTTCAACTATTTTTCCTTTTATTTTTTAAAACAAAATATAAATAGCTATATTACCAGAAAGTTCATGAGCACCACTGACGTACCAACTACAGCCTGTCAGGTACCTGTTTGCCCTGTCGTCTACCAAGTTGCAAATGCACACTACAGTCCCACATATACATTTTAACCGCGCCCGTATACGTATTGCCACCACTGATCTCTACACTAGTGGGGAGATCAGTGATTGCCACCAGTGGGTAGATCAGTGATTGCCACGCGGGCCACTCACTGACCTCTATCCACCGATGATGGCGCGCGCGCTTTTCACAAAGGCCACGACGTCACTACGTTGACTAGACGTGACGCCTAAAATCGAAACGCATTTCAGGAGCGGCTCAACGTAGGGAGTAAACGCGTTGACATACGCCTGCCGCCGGGCGTCACATCACTCTCGTTCACCCAATCGAAAAGTCCCTACTATTCCGACTACAACTTACGTCTGCTAATAATAGTATTACACAGTACTTTACTACTAGTAATAATAATAGTGGTATTTCTACTATTACTTCTACTACTTCAAAACTATTACTGCTATTCCTACTTCTTTTGCTACTTTAATTTCAACTATAATATACTATAAATTCAATTTCTACTACACACAATACTACTTCTACCATATACATTTCCAACGAGCACTACATCTACTATAATGATAATGCTACCGCTGTTACGTATTATGTAACTTGCGAGCCCATGACTTGAAGTAATAAAAATACAACTACTATTAATAGTACTGCAACTACTACTACTACTACTACTACTACTACTGCTGCTGCTGCTGCTGCTACTACTACTACTACTACTGCTGCTGCTACTACTACTACTACTACTACTACTGCTACTACTACTTCTACTACTACTGCTACTGCTACTACTACTACTACTACTGCTGTTGCTACTACTACTACTACTACTACTACTTCTACTTCTATTACTTTTTCTTCTTCTACTACTACTACTACTACTGCTACTATTACTACCACAAAGCCCTCTGATATTGTAGCTTATGTTATACTATACCACCGACGACGACATACACGTGTATGTGAACTCCAAATCAATCGATTGGCATAACTCGTAATACCACCAAGGGTGTTGATAATAACAAGAGTTCATAGCCCAAATAAAACGATATATTTTTTGTAATTTTCTTTGATTTGCCAAAAATATTGCCAAGCCTTTCGAAATTTAACCTATTAGATATTTGTATAGGTAAATGCTTGCTATATATGAGATGTAGTTTTCATATTTTATTTATTTCTTTGTCGATAGCCTCTGTGCAGTTTATTGTTTAGGGAATGTGTGATAAAGAGTTATTGTTGGTTTTACTTTGCAAGGTGCATTATTGTTTTTTCAGATATATACTAATTTTACTCCGCTTTACAATTATTGATAATCCAAGAATTAATATATACTTTGAAGATAACATGTTACAAGAATGGTATTACTTGAACACATGTTTCATTCGTAGCAGAATGGTCATTTAATCATTGCACAAAATCTCACAATACAAGAAAACTGACGTGTATGCCTACACACCACATGTAGTATTTTCATGTTTTTACGATGTACGCACAGAATGTGGTAACAAAACTGTAAAGAGCACCACTTGATATATGCGTATTAAAATTTGAGTAGGTCTATACCGAATTTAGAACATGCAGCCAGATTACACAATTTGGAAAATCTTGCAAGGACAGGAAAGATAGAAAGAAGGATAGAGGAAGAAAACGCATGAATTAGATGACCAGTTGGAATGCATGGATTACAGAGAGAGATGCAGGCCAGCAGGAGGTGGAGCTGCTCCAGAAAGCTAGAAACAGAGATTTGTGGCACACCGTGATCACCTTCGTCACTTGATACGGCACTTATAGAGAGATAACACAACACAATTCACAAAATGTCACGTGAAGTATATAGAATATAATGTCCTGTATCCACTTGTACAGCAGTAGGTGTCTTTAACTGTGAATGCGCTATTGAGGCATTCTTGCACAATGTAACTCACACAAATCTCATGATATGGTATTTTGTTTGGCAGAGAGGGGGTTAAACTTCAATATGCATATACATGGGCATGGTGGTGAATCCTTGGAGGGGTGGGGGTAGCGGAGAAAGGGGAACAAGATTTAATTTTCGCACTGAAACACCAAGTCGTAAGGTTTCTGAAATGTCTATGGAGATCTTTTGATCTATCTTAGAGGATCATTTTCCATATCACTTGAGTTCTTTGTATTTTTTTTATGTGTATGATTACCCAATCGTATCGCTTGGTGACAAAACAATCAGGTTGTTGGTTAGACCAATAATAAGCCAATGAATTATTCATGTAATGCTTACTCATCGGCAAAGTACAATCACAGTTCAAACGGCCTGTGGCATACAGCATTATGTTTCCATTTTAATTACAATCTGAATGTAGATAGGCACCACATTTTTGTAGCATGGTTTAATTCTATTGAATCTTAAATATTTCACTTGAATATATTCAGTTGAAGTCGCCATTTATCTTTAATGTTGCTCACAACTTTGTCACGCGATTCTCACACTAATAAATGTAAACATACGACAATGTCAGTCATTGCGTGCTTGTTCTATTCGTTCCTCGGATTGCAAAGTTTTCAGAGAGCGAGATTCCATTGCTTGTAGGTCTAAGGTTGCGTTCATGCGACCATCGCCAGAACCATGATTTGAATCATGATTCTAATCATGATTCAAAACGCAAGCATGAATCACGATAACGACAGTATCAGCGTTCATACGACCTTCTCTCCAATCAAGTTTCTCTTCGGATTCGGGCCGATCCAGTGCGCCTCGTAGCGCGTTTTCTGACGACTTCTACTTGGGCTGCTTGACACGCACCTGAAATAGGCCGACACAATGACCTCATAGAATCATGATTCAAAACGCGGTTGCGTTCAAGCGACCTTTTTCGAACGTGATTCGGCATAGAAACGCGTTTTAAAACGTCCCCTTTTCCGCGTAACGGTTTGCGTTTTGAATCACATCCTGTCCGAGCATTTCCATTGCGAGGTTGCAGAATGTATAATGCAATCTACGACTTATTCGCTGATGTTTCTCATTATGTTGTTAAATTGATTGTCCTCATGCAATTATTCATTGACTGACTTCTGTATTGTACTCCATGTGTCTCTATCGCCACAAATAAAAAAAAATGCTCCTGAGCTGTTCAAAAAAAATGCAATGACCCCAAAGCCTGTTCAAATTATCGAAATTAAGAATCAATGCTATAGCGTAAAGGATGGATTGGACACAATTGAATTTTAGAAGGAAGTAGATACCAGTATGATAGTAGACTATAAAACAAATTCATCTAAATAAAACATGCGAGGTAGGTCGTGCAGCTAATGCATGAACGAGTAATTATTTGTTTTCGGCAAAAGTTCATGTGCAATTAAAGAACAGATTATCAACAAGAAATGATGATACTATCGCAACTCTACTCTACATCATGTTTAAATGTCACTGCTTACGACATTGGCGCAAAGTCGACACGACCTCAGCTTTAAGATATCGAAATTAGCTAAAAGTATTGATCGTCGGCCCGACATCTCATTCTCAACCATTAACCGACATTTTTCTTATCACTGGTTACGGTACTGGCACGATGTTGGCATGACGTCAGCTTCAAGATATCGAAATTATCTCAAAGTATTGATGTTGGCTCGACATCACATTTTTAGCAACACCCAACGTGTTTAAATGTTACTTGTTACGACATTGGCGCGATGTCGGCATGACGTCAGCTTAAAGACAGCCCGTCCCTTTTTCAGATCACCACAAAACCATCGAAACATTGGCAAAACATATAGAGAAGTGGTAGCAAGCTGTATATTCATAATTTGAAACTGATACGTAGTGTAAAATTCAAATAATGCACGTAAACACCGTCTGATTAATAGTCTTTACCTCAGGCTCTTAACAGTTTGTGTTGAAATTTCTGCTTTATTGATTAGTCTGTTTATTAAATTATAAAACGCATTGTGAAAAAAATTGTTCTATAGAAGGAATCATCTCCAAAGTTTGGTAATTACTCATAAAATTAGGATTTCACACATGCATAATAACCACATAGATGATACTGTAACAAAAACTAATACTTTTTTCGTAGTACGAAAAAAGTCGGTTTGAAATCTAACGGCTGAAATTTTTACATATACAGAAAGCTTCAACATGCTATATTCTTAGAAATGGTCTTGAATCACACTTTCTTCAATTTACGATCGTGATAGACGATTTCAAATTTTAAGCTTGCAAAAGGGACGGACAATCTTTAAAGATATCAGAATCAAGTCACAATAATGACGTTGGCCCGACATCATATTTCCAACCAATAACCGACATATTTAATCATGTTAACTGTAACTAGTTACCACATTGGCGCGATATCGGCACGACGTCAGATTCGAGATATCGAAATCTTCAAATATTGATATCAGTATTTCAACCAATTCCCAACATATTTAATCATGTTAACTGTAACTAGTTACGACATAGGCGTGATGTCGGCACGACGTCACATTTAACCGACATGTTTGATAGTCAATAGTTACGATGTTGGTGCAATGTCGTTACGACGTCAGCTTTGATAGCAGTGTGACATTGGGCTAATGTTGGGCCAATGTCACTCGAGATATATTCGGCCAACGTCAAAAGCTGAAGTTGGCCCAATGTTAAAATGTCCACCAGCCCAACTTGTCCCAACATCAATTTCAAGACGGGCCAATGTTGTTTTTCAGTTATTGGGCCAACGTCAAAAGCTGACATTGGCCCAACGTAAAAATGTCCACCAGCACAACATTGGCCCAACATCAATTTAAAAAAGTCGGACCAACGTTGTTTGTCAGGTATTGGGCCAACATAAAAAGCTGATGTTAGCCCAACGTAAAATGTCCACAAACCCAATATTGGCCCAACATCAATTTTAAGACGTCGGGCCAACGCCAAAAGCTGACATTGGCCCAACGTTAAAATGTCCACCAGCCCAACATTGGCCCAACATCAATTTCAAGACGGGCCAATGTTGTTTTTCAGTTATTGGGCCAACGTCAAAAGCTGACATTGGCCCAACGTAAAAATGTCCACCAGCCCAACATTGGCCCAACATCAATTTAAAGACGTCGGGCCAATGTCAAAAGCTGATGTTTGCCCAACGTTAAAATGACCACCAGCCCAACATTGGCCCAACATCCGACGTCAGCTTTAAGATAACGAAATTAGGTCGAAATATTGATGTTGGCTCGACATTACATTTCGAATTATTTCCTAATATGTTGAAATGCTACTACTCCACACATTGGCGATATTGGCACGTCAACTTCAAAATATCAAAATTAGCCTTCAATATTGATATTGGACCGACATCATATTTTGAAGCATTTTCCGATATGTTGTTTTCCGATATGTTGATGTCACTAGTAAATACATTGACACGATGGCGGTACGACTTCTGCTTTGAGACATCAAATAATTCGTCACTGTTTTCACGAACCGTTATGCGTGCGCGTTTAGCACGGAAAAGAGTTTTCGAGATAATCGCGTTTGAAGTTTGCAATTGTTTTCAAATTGTGGTTTCAATGCTTTTTCTTCACCTTTTGTTACAATTTTTACTTTAATGTGGACGTACACAGTTCCAAGTTTCCTAGCATGTAAATATTGCTTCATAACGCCTCCACACTTACTTGCTATCGAGTTGTCAGGGCCGTCGCCAGGGGGGTGCGGAGGATGCGAACGCACCCCCCTTCAGAACCAAAAAAAAAATTTAAAAAAAATTAAAAAATAAAAAAAAATAAAAAAACAAAAACAAAAACAAAACAAAACCGGGAGGGGGGGGGTTAGGGACAACTGCATGAAATTGAGTAAATTACGTTGTTTTTTGTGTTTTTGTGTTTTTTTTTCCATAAAAAGCACCCCCCCCCCCCCCCCCCACCCTAGAAAAAGCTGGTGACGGCCCTGGTTGTTAATCTGGGAGCACGGTTCGTGAAAACGCCAAGGCTGTGTTTTTGCGTACGCATCGTTTTCACGAATCATGCTCGGAGGATCGCATCGCACGCACGTATGGCAAGCCGTTTTAACATTTATTCCTACTTCTTTGATATCACGAATTCAATTTCTTGTATCAAGAATTGCCATTGCTTTACTACACAAACTATTTCTTGATATCAAGAAATGGATTTGTGTAGTAAAGCAATGGCAATTCTTAATATCAAGAAATCGAATTCTTGATATCAAGAAATCGAAATCTTGATATCAAGAATACGACTTCTTGATATCAAGAATTCGAATTGTTGATATCAAGAAAATGGTTTTGTGTGGTAGAGCAATGGCAATTCTTGATATCAAGAAATCGAATTCTTGATATCAAGAAATCAAATTCTTGATATCAAGAAGTCGAATTCTTGATATCAAGAAATCGAATTCGTGATATCAAGAAATAGGAATAAATGTTAAAACGGCTTGCCATACGCACGCTTTAGGAAATTTGTGGGTGTGCGCAATGATGCGACCGATGGAGACTCAGTGCGAGAGTGCATTCCACTAGAGCTACGTTATGTGTGTGCGCGCTGCTGTTCAGCAAACAATGTGGTAATGCATGATCGAGTTGTGAACTGGGGAGCTTTTTCGTTCTTCAGATGGTAGCAAGGCGGCTAACACGCACTCAGAGTGGCCAAACCTCCCTGGAATAAGATTTACGTGTCGATTACAAGTTATCACAGCATAAAAGCATGTTGGTGAAATCGTAGGTCTAGATCAAAACATATAACATGTCGACCGACGCGTGAACTGGCTGTACGCGTTATGTTACATTATGTGTAGCGTATAATGATTTTCTAGGTCTGACATACACCCATGTACATATTCACTCACACTCATAATGCTCAATAATACGCGTAGATTTACATTTTACCTGCAATACAGGTACACACGCACAAGTAACATACACACAATAAAAAATACATGTACTTCCAGTATTACACACCCATACGTGACCCATACTCACAGCCACATGCACATACAAACACACACATACACTCTCAAAACAATATATGATATTAAACATTGCATTTAATAAATTTCAGGAGATACACACAATCTCTATATGTAAGTACATGTATTGCAGTTTACTATGTCCATGTATTCGAAGCCTGCCCCCCCCCCCTTTCGCGGGCTTTTCTAGCTGCCTTGGAGACCCCCCCCCCCCCCCCCCCCCCCGGGCCCCCCTAAATCACTGCTCAGTGTACTCATGCATGAGTGATTGGATCAATGTGATTTAAGGAACAATCCTGCCTAACTATTTTGCTTAAAACTCTTCGATAAAAAAAGTTATGATATTTTGCCTGGGGGGGGGGGGGGGTATTTGTTTTTTTGTTGTGTTTAGATGAAAGTTACATATATGATGTCGGACAAGAAAATCAACATGATCGCGGGGGTGGGGGTCCAACTTTGTATTTTCTCATTCAAACAAGGTCGACATAACATGACAGGGAAATTACAGAACACTGGTTTCTTAGAGAGTATCCGCATATAACACTTAAGAGTCACGAAAGATTGGACACACTTTTTGTTGCACATCTTTAGTTGTCCTTTAAAAGCTCTCTTGAAACATTTTGAAAAGGGAAACCAAGGCAATATAAAATGAAAAACGTGATACACGGACTATGGGTATTTAGTACAGCACGTTCAATTCCAGTTTACAGTGTTTTGATGGGCAAAACCACCTCATAGAGCGTGACAGGTTGCACCCTGTACCGAGCTAAAGAAAAGTAGAACAATGGAACAGTGGAAGCAAACATACCGCACTATAGTCTGGCAAATCAATAAACAAATATTCCAACTGCGAACGTCAAAAGTTTGTGGGTGTGAGCAATGATGCAGCGCGTCATACGCGACCGATCGAGTGCGAGAGTGCATTCCAGTAGAGCTATGTTATCTGTGTGCGCGCTGCTGTTCAGCAAACAATGTGGTAATGCATGATCGAGTTGTGAACTGGGGAGCTTTTTCGTTCTTCAGATGGTAGCAAGGCGGCTAACACGCACTCAGAGTGGCCAAAACTCTCTGGAATATGATTACGTGTCGATTACAAATTATCACAGCATAAAAGCATGTTGGTGAAATCGTAGGTCTAGATCAAAACATATAACATGTCGACCGACGCGTGAACTGCATGTACGCGTTATGTTACATTATTTGTAGCATTATAATGATTTTCTAGGTCCTGACATACACCCATGTACATATTCACTCACACTCATAATGCTCAATAATACGCGTAGATTTACATTTTACCTGCAATACAGGTACACACGCACAAGTAACATACAACAATAAAAAATACATGTACTTCCAGTATTACCACACCCATACGTTGACCCATACTCACAGCCACATGCACATTAAACACACACATACACTCTCAAAACAATATTATGATATTAAACATTGCATTTAATAAATTTCAGGAGATACACAAAATCCTCTATATGTAAGTACATATATTGCAGTTTACTATGTAGTGCATATAAATGTCCATGTATTCGAAGCCTGCCCCCCCCCCGATATGTTTAACTGTGTATACTTACTACATTGGCGCGATGTCGGCACAACAACAGCTTTGCGATATCAAAATTAAGTCTGAATAATAATGTCGGCCCGATGTCACATTTTGAACCATTTCCCGATTTTAAATGTCCCTACTTACGACACTGGCGCGATGAGTCGGCACGACGTCGACATTGAGATATCGCGATTAGGTCGGGAAAATGATGTGGCCCGACATAAAATTTCAACCAATACCGACCTATTTGACTGCCATCGCTCCCAACATATTTCTCACATTGGCCCGATGTTGGCGCGACGTCAATTTGCCGACCGCGATCTCGCCGACGACTGCCGATATCGGCCCGACGTCAGCTTGCAAGCTGGGTACTTCTATACTACTACTACTACAATTATTTCTACTACAACTTCTTCTGCTGGGGCGAGAAAGCCGTGATAACATGAAAAATTGACTAAAAAAAACTAAATTATGTACTGCAACTACTTCTGTTTCGTTCCCAGATAAACATTTTTTGTACGCCGTCGCATACTGTTATTCCCTGCTAAAATGACTTGCTCTGTTTATACCATGAGTTATACAGCGCTGCTGTCTTAGCAATTAACAAGGGTCACACCGAAAGGTGACGTCACAGGGACCTACGCTTAACACCTACTCGTCACGTTGCGCACAATCGTAATTCGCTGTTTGTTTTTTTTTTTTTATTTGAGTAACAATCTCCTACCGAATTGTAACGTCAGAGGGACCTACACGTCACTCTAGATAATTATATTTACCGCTATTCTTCATTAGCTTAAAATCACGATCTCCTACCAATGACAACGACAATGACAATTTATTGATCCCATGTCACCTTGTTAGGTATTAGGGATAATCATACCTGTTTTACAATGATATTGATCATAACTATTTATACTATTTACCAAACATATGTACAAAAAAATGAATCATGATATCAATTCAGTTAAATGAATATATATCCCTCATTAATATATTTCAGTTCGTTGATTGGTTGAAGGGTGTCACATGACCACAAATAGATGAACTATTTGAAGGAAGAGAGCTCAGAGGGAAGCCCGGTGTCCTTTATTCGCTATGTATAATTTGTAAATTACTCATCTATTTTCTCCCAACTTATATTTGGAAATTATTAAATCCTTTCGTCTGCCATATTTGAAAATTCGCATGCAAAAAATTATCGAATATTGAAACAGTCTTAGTCTTAACATTTTGAGAAATACTTTATTCATCTTTCGAAAAAAGAGAGAATATCTTGACGTAGGTTTAGATGTGTCAATCACCACTTACTGATTGTCTCTGGGAGATATCCCAATACTCCACCGAATATGAGGTTATGTAAACTTTGCAATCTTCAATCACCAGGCGGTGAATTTCATAATTTATTGTAAAGCCCTTATTTCCTAGACGAAAAAAAATCACTACTTAGCAGATAATTCAACAAAAAGCCAAATACATACAAATGGAGGAGCTCTTTGATTCTGTCAATTCTGAAATGCGCTTGAATGATATTTCAGGGTATGAAACTATAACTTGTTACATACATCTTGCAACAAACCCTATTCGATTTGCTTCAATGGTCATGGAGAATGAGGGTGTTTTGTCAGTCATGTCATGTGTCCATTTCTTCCAATTCTGACACTTGGATACTCTTGGCACCGAAATGAATGGATATGTATTACTTACAACTGCCAGGGCAATTAACAAAGGAATTCACATTCTGTGCATACCATGATAGAAATATTATGTTCTGTTACTTCATTTGGTCACTATCTATGTCGTCCGATTGAAATGAAAAGAAACATGCCGTCACTTTCTTAACATATATTTGTGCGAGAAAACGTTACACTTCAGAAAACATTCTTTTAAAATATCTTCACAAAATTGGAGCTAAAATGGATTTGTTGTTTCAGAGAATAATATACATGTGTTTTTAACAAATCAAGGCACTCTCCGGTGGATCGGTTCTCGCACGCGCATTGGCGTACGTTTTTCTGCTGTTGTATTTCGTTTCGGATCATATATTTAACATTTCTAGTAAGGCAAAACAATGTATGTTAATCAAGATACGTTCTTTTCCTGGGCCACCTTAAATGTTTCCTTTGTAAATTTGTTACGTATTTCGAGTTACGCTCTTTTTCCTAGTTAGAAATGACACATTATGACAAAATGTGAAAGATACGTCCTTCTATCTCTAAACTTATAATAAGATGTGATACGGGACTTTCACCATTGGAAAGAGCGCATCTTATTTACTAAAGATACCTTTTAATTAAAGGTTACGCTTTTTGCCTTTTTTACGGCCGTCCTTCTTATATGCCTTCTCTTTATTCCGCTTGCTTGCCAGCTGTTGTCGAAATTTTTGTAATTCGTGGTCAAACGAGGGTCCATATTCGGATATGCGTCGCCAAAGCGTCCGATTGAAGTGCTCGTAGAGAAGGACGTCTGCCGCACTCCATTCGTGGATTTTCCGTTTTGTCTCGAGGGTGATGTCACTTGGATGGCGAACCTTCAATGAAGTGTAGAGTATGTCGTTGGTGGTCCAACACATGACGTCACGCAGAAGGATGAGGGAATGGTCCATGTACTCCGTGATCATGACAAGGTCGAACTCCTTGTCGAGGCGGTCGATGTGATCGTTAATGGCGGCTATGTCGTGGCCCTTCTCGATGTCGAATCCCAAATCGAATATTTGGGCGTTATGGAGCGCAACTACGTGTGGGTTCGAATTGAACAGACGGAGATTTTCATCCGGGTCTTGCATAAACTCCTCCACGCTGTTAGTCGTCTTTGGCCGTCCTTCTTTCAGAAGCTTCGTTTCCATCATCTTGTGGAATTCGAAAAAAAAAAAGGCCGAAACAAACTGCTTCGCAGGCTCCCGGATGATGGTGACATATGTCGCGTTGTGCACAACCTCATCCATTTTCGGCCGGTTGTATCGTGCGTGATGCGTGATAGCATTGAAGCCGACGTCTCGCATCAAAGCTTGGCCTTTCGTCGTAAATTCGGCTATCATGTGTGGCTGGAACAGCTCCGTCAGGTTCATGGTATGGCCCTTCGCCGGCACGGCCTCGGTCAGTTTGTGAGAGTGCGCGTACCGCTTGAATACCGAAGCTGCCGTGGTACCGCCTGTTTTATGCGTCTTGAGGAACACGTAGTGGTTTCGTTTCTGACACGGTTCCCGGCTTTCTGATATGAATTTCTTGACACCCTTCAAGTCATGATCCGTGGGTCTATGTGGTGCAATAGGGAAAAAGAGTAAACACAACATTATTTTCAATCAACCTCAACATAATTTTCAGTACATTTTAATGATTGCTTTTGAAGCCACCATGAACGTGTGAGGATAGGAAATAGAAAAAAAAGTATTACTTTCGTAATCTAAAAGTTGGGTACAATTTCAGACCCACGGCCGAATAATTCCTAACTTGTTTGTCAACGACGTTCACTATGAACGACAGGTCGTGCACACAGCGGGGTTTTCCCGCCAAAAGTACCAAACTATTGGTGTGTTGGGATCGTTTGTTGTTTGATGATGCAGTCGCAGAATATATATTGAAGCGGCATCGTTGCATTTATTATCAACATAATGTGCAAGATATTTGTAGAGTGTAGTCTGGAATTCACTCCGTCCTCTTACGGCGTCTAACTCCAACTTCCCTTTACCTCTAAGTTCTCCACTCTACTATAGTCATTATGACAATCAAATGGCTTCGGGGGTTTGATCTAAGTTATTAGGGGTAGCATATACATTTAGGATATGGGACAAGCTATGTGTGTGGCCTCTGCCTGGTGGCTTGACATAGTTATGGAAAGTACATGTTAAAATGGAGATACGGGGTCAATTAAATGGTTTATGTGGTTTGGGTGAAAGGATGCTTAAAAGACTTATGATGTGGTCTAAGTAGGAAGGACGAAATAGAGATTAGCATCAATCAAACAGTGAATGGGGGCAAGGGTATTGACTTCTACGGCACGTATGGAGGGAGCGGGGTAATGACGAATTACTACTCTACAACACTTTATATACCAATTCTCGCTTCCGGAAGCCCTATTTGAGCCATAAAGCAAATCGGTACATGTACATAGTGACATCATACATGTCAAATTACACCATTTCTTGAGATTAGTTGGTCTGACTCTGCCATGTCGGCTGCCTAGTGTGTGGGTGCAACCACCCATATTTGTTGGCGATGGCGATGTTTAGGGTGATATCGACGACGAATGCATTAAACTTCGACGTATGCGAAATGCAGTGGATCTCATAACACCCCGTTCAGTTTGGGGTTGATTTTGACAAGTACTCGTTTGACAGATTTCTGTCACAAACACATTAAGCGTATTTGGTGTGAACCTCTAGCAGATATATTGCATTTGCGAGCATAATTAGAATTGCTAAACTTACAGGGCTACGCCAGTACAGCTCTATTTGTATGATTCGGCATCATGCATTTGCAATATTGTGTCCGTCATGCCATTTTATCTCGGTTGAAAACTTCTCGTTTCTTATTTTGTGTCTAATCCTGGATTTTGTTTTGCTGGATAGAGTGTAGTTCATCAAGCAAATAAAATGTAAAAAATCATTCAAGTGATGGCTTATTCATTGGCATTCAATTTGTTTGCTCAACTATTTTTTGAATATTCAATTCCATGTAAATCGTCATGTTTCTCATGGTACAGACAGGGTGGCGCCTGTCAAGGTTTATTTAGACAACTGAACGATAAATCGATGTAAGGTTATTTTGACAACAGATTTTGCAGCAGGAATTGCATACTGTCCTGAAGTTATCCTCTCTCCCTGTCTTAAGTTATAGATCAAGTAGCTCCTCATGTTTTTGATATTGTCTTCTCTTTATTTTCAGTTCTTTCCCACTGGTAACACCCCCTTCTCTCTCTACGTTCTCAACGGGCACGTGCACATTAACCTCCGCGAGACGAGCAAACGCACTAGCAGTGCTTGTCATGGCTGCACAAAAGTGAAGGTGGTATAGCTCTCTCATTGGGGAATATTTTGTTCTGTTACAAAAGTCACACCACATCAGTTGTCAAAATTTGCACCGCAGACAGTTTATAGCACACCTATGTGGGATGCTTTTCAAGTTGTTGGATATCACATTTATTAAGGTACAGATATACGCCAGTGAAGCTCTAATTGTATGATTAGGTATCAGGTATTTGCGATATTGTGTCCGTCATGCCATGTTATTTGCGTTGCAATAGCTTTCACTTGTTTGATTGTCTATTAAGTGAAACATCATATAAGTCGACTTTGCCATATTTTTCAAGGTACAGCAGGGTGGTGCCTGTCAAGGTTTATTTAGGCAACGTGAATAAGTAACACGCATCCAAAATAGTAATACCTCTATGGTATTTTCTACGCATTATACGCGCATTCTAAACAAAACGTTACGTCCTATTACTGTTGAGATTAGAAGCATGGCAAAATGTCTCATCGATATATATGTTTAGAAAAGCTGTAGAAATGCCAAGCACAACTAAGTTTGAAATAATTTTTTGGATCGGTTTTTGAACTACAAGAATAGAAAAAAAATCAACAAAAACGCAGCACAAAGAGTGTTGCATTTTGCAGACGTCGTCGCGACATGCCGTCGTCGTCGATGTCGACCACATAGCTGCCATTTCCTACCAAACTCAGTGATGGTGTTGCCCATGTACTAGGCACGCGGAACGTACCAAGCAAGTTTATAATTGAGTATAAAGAAAATGTGTTTTAACACTACTGTTTTGATGATACCGTATTATGTTCTTACCATTTTTGGGAAAAAAAGGCTTTCCGGTAGTGAGGTTTGACTTGTCATAGCTTCGAGAATCACCTCAGAGCTAATAACTATCGAATTTAGAACTCGGGTTAGAGCTGTCATCATATCGAAAAACACGCCCTGTGTCGACAAACGTTATCACTAAATCCTCGAATTAGCAACGCGCTAGAATGTTGAAATCGTGCCTTTTCACTTCATATCTGCACCACAATTGCTCTTTATATATATATATATATATATATATATATATATAGATATATATATATATTAGACTGGTTCATTTACAATATCTGTCTTTTACGCCCCATTTTATAATGCAGATCTCATGTTTTGAAAGCTATATAACGATTATTTTTACTTTAAATAATTCTTCGGTCCCGAATAAAAATCGCATGCTACCTTTCTCTCATCGTGTGCTGACTGTGCTTGGGCGGTAAAAAGATGGTTGGTGGGCTTGGATGAAAACTGGAGCGGGTGGAGAAAGCCAAGAAGACTATAAGAAGCAGGCCAAGACCCGCTTCTACCGTCTTCCAAACCGTAGAAAACCGATTAATTGCCATTGCGAGTACTGCACCATGAGTAACTTGATCAAACTGAAGCAGCACTCCAAAGGAAGAAGAGACATCCAAGTTCCTCCCACGATAATCCGACCTGCCAGTGACTGGGAACAGCGTAAAGAAGCCGTTTTCGTCTCAACAAGCACGCGAACTCAGACCGTTTGCAACTCACTTTATGTATATAACTCCTATATTACAGGCGTTCCGTCCGCCGCTTCGTAATGCGGTGGCGCTTTCTCTTCGCATTTCAGCGTAAAGAATGTTATTTGTCTGCGGTACGATTGTATAGCAGACAAATGTTGTTTGTATCGTTAATGAATGCATACTTATGTTGGGTACGGGGCCGTTTCCCCGATGGAATGTAATTTGCATAGACAGCTCGTACAGGTGTGCGAGCTAATTCAGCCACGGTGGCCAGGGCACGTACGGGGGTACGTGGCATCAATTAGTAGGTAATTGAATTATTCTAGCTTGAACTTTCAACGAGCCAACTTTTATTTGCAATGAAAGTGCGTTGTTTTATGCTCTGACATGATTTCAAGGTTTTCCAGAGTTTTTATTCTCGTCGAGTTTTATCTCTGGTTTTTTATCCTGGATCATGCTCGGTCCGATTTCCTGAAGGAAATGTGAAGAAATGTTTGTTAAGCATTCATACCAATAAAAGGCCGGCTCCCAGTAGTCGTTGTCAGGCTATCCCACAATAATTGAAGTGTATTATTGTGACTTATGAGTCACATTCGTTTAGCCCATCGTGTGCACAGAGATTGTGTACACCTTGACATACAGCCCGCGCGGACATGCTTTTTACCAGGGCCGTTACTCGTGCCCTTGTTCCATTGATGCTTCGCAGTCACAGAAATAGAAAGACGTTTCTAGTTCTGTGTTCGCAGTCTATCGGCAATACCAATTTTACGCTCGACATACACAGGACAATGGCAACACGTGCAATTCTTTCAAAAATGTCGAGGCCTTTCAAACTATCGCATGACACTTTAACTAAATCATGAATATAACGAGGTGAAAGCTGAATTGTTGTTCTTTACTCTCATATAGGTTCCATGTCGGAACTTAATGATTGAGTCTCACCATATATTACGCACGGTATTCACCAGATTTACCAAAAAAAGGCCATAACTCTTCCAAACATGTAGGGGCTTTAAAAACTATCACATGACACTTTAACTAGCTCATGATTTATATGAGGTAAAAGCTGCATAGTTGCTCTTTACCCCGATATAGGTCCCATGTCGGAACTTTTTGATTCAGTCTTACTGTTGCAATTTGAATTTAGGGCTCAGACCGGCATATTACGCACGGTATTCACCAGATTTACCGAAAATTGCCATAACTCTTCCAAAAATGTCGGTGCTTTAACAACTATCGCATGACACTTAAACTAGCTAATGATTTATACGAGGTAAAAGCTGAATAGTTGCTCTTTACCCCCATATAGGTTCCATGTCGGAACTTTTTGATTCAGTCTTACTGTTGCAATTTGTATTCAGGGCTCAGACCGGCATATTACGCACGGCATTTTCAGAATTTACCGAAAATGGCCATAACTCTTCCAAAAATGTCGGGGCTTTAAAAACTATCGCATGACACTTAAACTAGCTCATGATTTATATGGGGTAAAAGCTAAATAGTTGTTCTTTACCCCCATATAGGTCCCATGTCGGAACTTTTTGATTCAATCTTACTGTTGCAGTTTGAATATAGGGCTCAAACCGGCATATTACGCACGGTATTCACCGGATTTACCGAAAATGGCCATAACTCTTCCAAAAATGTCGGTGCTTTTAACAACTATCACATGACACTTTAACTAGCTCATGATTTATATGAGGTAAAAGCTGCATAGTTGCTCTTTACCCCGATATAGGTCCCATGTCGGAACTTTTTGATTCAGTCTTACTGTTGCAATTTCAATTTAGGGCTCAGACCGGCATATTACGCACGGTATTCACCAGATTTACCGAAAATTGCCATAACTCTTCCAAAAATGTCGGTGCTTTAACAACTATCGCATGACACTTAAACTAGCTAATGATTTATACGAGGTAAAAGCTGAATAGTTGCTCTTTACCCCCATATAGGTCCCATGTC
>OZ022583.1:9047341-9209841 GCA_963669155.1 Arbacia lixula
ATGGCAAGCCGTTTTAACATTTATTCCTATTTCTTGATATCACGAATTCAATTTCTTGATATCAAGAATTGCCATTGCTTTACTACACAGAACTATTTCTTGATATCAAGAAGTCGAATTCTTGATATCAAGAAATCGAATTCGTGATATCAAGAATTCGACTTCTTGATATCAAGAAATGGTTTTGTGTAGTAAAGCAATGGCAATTCTTAATATCAAGAAATCGAATTCTTGATATCAAGAAATCGAAATCTTGATATCAAGAATTCGATTTCTTGATATCAAGAATTGCCATTGCTTAACTACACAAAACCATTTCTTGATATCAAGAATTCGAATTCTTGATATCAAGAAATGAATTCTTGATATCAAGAAATCAAATTCGTGATATCAAGAATTCGACTTCTTGATATCAAGAATTCGAATTGTTGATATCAAGAAATGGTTTTGTGTGGTAGAGCAATGGCAATTCTTGATATCAAGAAATCGAATTCTTGATATCAAGAAATCAAATTCTTGATATCAAGAAGTCGAATTCTTGATATCAAGAAATCGAATTCGTGATATCAAGAAATAGGAATAAATGTTAAAACGGCTTGCCATACGCACGCTTTAGGAAATTTGTGGGTGTGCGCAATGATGCGACCGATCGAGACTCAGTGCGAGAGTGCATTCCACTAGAGCTACGTTATGTGTGTGCGCGCTGCTGTTCAGCAAACAATGTGGTAATGCATGATCGAGTTGTGAACTGGGGAGCTTTTTCGTTCTTCAGATGGTAGCAAGGCGGCTAACACGCACTCAGAGTGGCCAAAACTCTCTGGAATATGATTACGTGTCGATTACAAATTATCACAGCATAAAAGCATGTTGGTGAAATCGTAGGTCTAGATCAAAACATATAACATGTCGACCGACGCGTGAACTGGCATGTACGCGTTATGTTACATTATGTGTAGCATTATAATGATTTTCTAGGTCCTGACATACACCCATGTACATATTCACTCACACTCATAATGCTCAATAATACGCGTAGATTTACATTTTACCTGCAATACAGGTACACACGCACAAGTAACATACACACAATAAAAAATACATGTACTTCCAGTATTACACACTCATACGTTGACCCATACTCACAGCCACATGCACATACAAACACACACACATACACTCTCAAAACAATATTATGATATTAAACATTGCATTTAATAAATTTCAGGAGATACACAAATCTCTATATGTAAGTACATATATTGCAGTTTACTATGTAGTGCATACAAATGTCCATGTATTCGAAGCCTGCCCCCCCCCCCCCCCCGATATGTTTAACTGTGTATACTTACGACATTGGCGCGATGTCGGCACAACAACAGCTTTGCGATATCAAAATTAAGTCTGAATAATAATGTCGGCCCGATGTCACATTTTGAACCATTTCCCGATTTTAAATGTCCCTACTTACGACACTGGCGCGATGAGTCGGCACGACGTCGGCATTGAGATATCGCGATTAGGTCGGGAAAATGATGTGGGCCCGACATAAAATTTCAACCAAATACCGACCTATTTGACTGCCATCGCTCCCAACATATTTCTCACATTGGCCCGATGTTGGCGCGACGTCAATTTGCCGACCGCGATCTCGCCGACGACTGCCGATATCGGCCCGACGTCAGCTTGCAAGCTGGGTACTTCTATACTACTACTACTACAATTATTTCTACTACAACTTCTTCTGCTGGGGCGAGAAAGCCGTGATAACATGAAAAATTGACTAAAAAAAACTAAATTATGTACTGCAACTACTTCTGTTTCGTTCCCAGATAAACATTTTTTGTACGCCGTCGCATACTGTTATTCCCTGCTAAAATGACTTGCTCTGTTTATACCATGAGTTATACAGCGCTGCTGTCTTAGCAATTAACAAGGGTCACACCGAAAGGTGACGTCACAGGGACCTACGCTTAACACCTACTCGTCACGTTGCGCACAATCGTAATTCGCTGTTTGTTTGTTTTTTTTTTATTTGAGTAACAATCTCCTACCGAATTGTAACGTCAGAGGGACCTACACGTCACTCGAGATAATTATATTTACCGCTATTCTTCATTAGCTTAAAATCACGATCTCCTACCAATGACAACGACAATGACAATTTATTGATCCCATGTCACCTTGTTAGGTATTAGGGATAATCATACCTGTTTTACAATGATATTGATCATAACTATTTATACTATTTACCAAACATATGTACAAAAAAATGAATCATGATATCAATTCAGTTAAATGAATAAATATCCCTCATTAATATATTTCAGTTCGTTGATTGGTTGAAGGGTGTCACATGACCACAAATAGATGAACTATTTGAAGGAAGAGAGCTCAGAGGGAAGCCCGATGTCCTTTATTCGCTATGTATAATTTGTAAATTACTCATCTATTTTCTCCCAACTTATATTTGGAAATTATTAAATCCTTTCGTCTGCCATATTTGAAAATTCGCATGCAAAAAATTATCGAATATTGAAACAGTCTTAGTCTTAACATTTTGAGAAATACTTTATTCATCTTTCGAAAAAAGAGAGAATATCTTGACGTAGGTTTAGATGTGTCAATCACCACTTACTGATTGTCTCTGGGAGATATCCCAATACTCCACCGAATATGAGGTTATGTAAACTTTGCAATCTTCAATCACCAGGCGGTGAATTTCATAATTTATTGTAAAGCCCTTATTTCCTAGACGAAAAAAAATCACTACTTAGCAGATAATTCAACAAAAAGCCAAATACATACAAATGGAGGAGCTTTTTGATTCTGTCAATTCTGAAATGCGCTTGAATGATATTTCAGGGTATGAAACTATAACTTGTTACATACATCTTGCAACAAACCCTATTCGATTTGCTTCAATGGTCATGGAGAATGAGGGTGTTTTGTCAGTCATGTCATGTGTCCATTTCTTCCAATTCTGACACTTGGATACTCTTGGCACCGAAATGAATGGATATGTATTACTTACAACTGCCAGGGCAATTAACAAAGGAATTCACATTCTGTGCATACCATGATAGAAATATTATGTTCTGTTACTTCATTTGGTCACTATCTATGTCGTCCGATTGAAATGAAAAGAAACATGCCGTCACTTTCTTAACATATATTTGTGCGAGATAACGTTACACTTCAGAAAACATTCTTTTAAAATATCTTCACAAAATTGGAGCTAAAATAGATTTGTTGTTTCAGAGAATAATATACATGTGTTTTTAACAAATCAAGGCACTCTCCGGTGGATCGGTTCTCGCACGCGCATTGGCGTACGTTTTTCTGCTGTTGTATTTCGTTTCGGATCATATATTTAACATTTCTAGTAAGGCAAAACAATGTATGTTAATCAAGATACGTTCTTTTCCTGGGCCACCTTAAATGTTTCCTTTGTAAATTTGTTACGTATTTCGAGTTACGCTCTTTTTCCTAGTTAGAAATGACACATTATGACAAAATGTGAAAGATACGTCCTTCTATCTCTAAACTTATAATAAGATGTGATACGGGACTTTCACCATTGGAAAGAGCGCATCTTATTTACTAAAGATACCTTTTAATTAAAGGTTACGCTTTTTGCCTTTTTTACGGCCGTCCTTCTTATATGCCTTCTCTTTATTCCGCTTGCTTGCCAGCTGTTGTCGAAATTTTTGTAATTCGTGGTCAAACGAGGGTCCATATTCGGATATGCGTCGCCAAAGCGTCCGATTGAAGTGCTCGTAGAGAAGGACGTCTGCCGCACTCCATTCGTGGATTTTCCGTTTTGTCTCGAGGGTGATGTCACTTGGATGGCGAACCTTCAATGAAGTGTAGAGTATGTCGTTGGTGGTCCAACACATGACGTCACGCAGAAGGATGAGGGAATGGTCCATGTACTCCGTGATCATGACAAGGTCGAACTCCTTGTCGAGGCGGTCGATGTGATCGTTAATGGCGGCTATGTCGTGGCCCTTCTCGATGTCGAATCCCAAATCGAATATTTGGGCGTTATGGAGCGCAACTACGTGTGGGTTCGAATTGAACAGACGGAGATTTTCATCCGGGTCTTGCATAAACTCCTCCACGCTGTTAGTCGTCTTTGGCCGTCCTTCTTTCAGAAGCTTCGTTTCCATCATCTTGTGGAATTCGAAAAAAAAAAGGCCGAAACAAACTGCTTCGCAGGCTCCCGGATGATGGTGACATATGTCGCGTTGTGCACAACCTCATCCATTTTCGGCCGGTTGTATCGTGCGTGATGCGTGATAGCATTGAAGCCGACGTCTCGCATCAAAGCTTGGCCTTTCGTCGTAAATTCGGCTATCATGTGTGGCTGGAACAGCTCCGTCAGGTTCATGGTATGGCCCTTCGCCGGCACGGCCTCGGTCAGTTTGTGAGAGTGCGCGTACCGCTTGAATACCGAAGCTGCCGTGGTACCGCCTGTTTTATGCGTCTTGAGGAACACGTAGTGGTTTCGTTTCTGACACGGTTCCCGGCTTTCTGATATGAATTTCTTGACGCCCTTCAAGTCATGATCCGTGGGTCTATGTGGTGCAATAGGGAAAAAGAGTAAACACAGCATTATTTTCAATCAACCTCAACATAATTTTCAGTACATTTTAATGATTGCTTTTGAAGCCACCATGAACGTGTGAGGATAGGAAATAGAAAAAAAAAGTATTACTTTCGTAATCTAAAAGTTGGGTACAATTTCAGACCCACGGCCGAATAATTCCTAACTTGTTTGTCAACGACGTTCACTATGAACGACAGGTCGTGCACACAGCGGGGTTTTCCCGCCAAAAGTACCAAACTATTGGTGTGTTGGGATCGTTTGTTGTTTGATGATGCAGTCGCAGAATATATATTGAAGCGGCATCGTTGCATTTATTATCAACATAATGTGCAAGATATTTGTAGAGTGTAGTCTGGAATTCACTCCGTCCTCTTACGGCATCTAACTCCAACTTCCCTTTACCTCTAAGTTCTCCACTCTACTATAGTCATTATGACAATCAAATGGCTTCGGGGGGTTGATCTAAGTTATTAGGGGTAGCATATACATTTAGGATATGGGACAAGCTATGTGTGTGGCCTCTGCCTGGTGGCTTGACATAGTTATGGAAAGTACATGTTAAAATGGAGATACGGGGTCAATTAAATGGTTTATGTGGTTTGGGTGAAAGGATGCTGAAAAGACTTATGATGTGGTCTAAGTAGGAAGGACGAAATAGATATTAGTATCAATCAAACAGTGAATGGGGGCAAGGGTATTGACTTCTACGGCACAAAAATTATGGAGGGAGCGGGATAATGACGAATTACTACTCTACAACACTTTATATACCAATTCTCGCTTCCGGAAGCCCTATTTGAGCCATAAAGCAAATCGGTACATGTACATAGTGACATCATACATGTCAAATTACACCATTTCTTGAGATTAGTTGGTCTGACTCTGCCATGTCGGCTGCCTAGTATGTGGGTGCAACCACCCATATTTGTTGGCGATGGCGATGTTTAGGGTGATTTCGACGACGAATACATTAAACTTCGACGTATGCGAAATGCAGTGGATTTCATAACACCCCGTTCAGTTTGGGGTTGATTTTGACAAGTACTCGTTTGACAGATTTCTTTCACAAACACATTAAGCGTATTTGGTGTGAACCTCTAGCAGATATATTGCATTTGCGAGCATAATTAGAATTGCTAAACTTACAGGGCTACGCCAGTACAGCTCTATTTGTATGATTCGGCATCATGCATTTGCAATATTGTGTCCGTCATGCCATTTTATCTCGGTTGAAAACTTCTCGTTTCTTATTTGTGTCTAATCCTGGGTTTTGTTTTGCTGGATAGAGTGTAGTTCATCAAGCAAATAAAATGTAAAAAATCTTTCAAGTGATGGCTTATTCATTGGCATTCAATTTGTTTGCTCAACTATTTTTTGAATATTTAATTCCATGTAAATCGTCATGTTTCTCATGGTACAGACAGGGTGGCGCCTGTCAAGGTTTATTTAGACAACTGAACGATAAATCGATGTAAGGTTATTTTGACAACAGATTTTGCAGCAGGAATTGCATACTGTCCTGAAGTTATCCTCTCTCCCTGTCTTAAGTTATAGATCAAGTAGCTCCTCATGTTTTTGATATTGTCTTCTCTTTATTTTCAGTTCTTTCCCACTGGTAACACCCCCTTCTCTCTCTACGTTCTCAACGGGCACGTGCACATTAACCTCCGCGAGACGAGCAAACGCACTAGCAGTGCTTGTCATGGCTGCACAAAAGTGAAGGTGGTATAGCTCTCTCATTGGGGAATATTTTGTTCTGTTACAAAAGTCACACCACATCAGTTGTCAAAATTTGCACCGCAGACAGTTTATAGCACACCTATGTGGGAGGCTTTTCAAGTTGTTGGATATCACATTTATTAAGGTACAGATATACGCCAGTGAAGCTCTAATTGTATGATTAGGCATCAGGTATTTGCGATATTGTGTCCGTCATGCCATGTTATTTGCGTTGCAATAGCTTTCACTTGTTTGATTGTCTATTAAGTGAAACATCATGTAAGTCGACTTTGCCATATTTTTCAAGGTACAGCAGGGTGGTGCCTGTCAAGGTTTATTTAGGCAACGTGAATAAGTAACACGCATCCAAAATAGTAATACCTCTATGGTATTTTCTACGCATTATACGCGCATTCTAAACAAAACGTTACGTCCTATTACTGTTGAGATTAGAAGCATGGCAAAATGTCTCATCGATATATATGTTTAGAAAAGCTGTAGAAATGCCAAGCACAACTAAGTTTGAAATAATTTTTTGGATCGGTTTTTGAACTACAAGAATAGAAAAAAAAATCAACAAAAACGCAGCACAAAGAGTGTTGCATTTTGCAGACGTCGTCGCGACATGCCGTCGTCGTCGATGTCGACCACATAGCTGCCATTTCCTACCAAACTCAGTGATGGTGTTGCCCATGTACTAGGCACGCGGAACGTACCAAGCAAGTTTATAATTGAGTATAAAGAAAATGTGTTTTAACACTACTGTTTTGATGATACCGTATTATGTTCTTACCATTTTTGGGAAAAAAAGGCTTTCCGGTAGTGAGGTTTGACTTGTCATAGCTTCGAGAATCACCTCAGAGCTAATACCTATCGAATTTAGAACTCGGGTTAGAGCTGTCATCATATCGAGAAACACGCCCTGTGTCGACAAACGTTATCACTAAATCCTCGAATTAGCAACGCGCTAGAATGTTGAAATCGTGCCTTTTCACTTCATATCTGCACCACAATTGCTCTTTATATATATATATATATATATATATATATATATATATTAGACTGGTTCATTTACAATATCTGTCTTTTACGCCCCATTTTATAATGCAGATCTCATGTTTTGAAAGCTATATAACGATTATTTTTACTTTAAATAATTCTTCGGTCCCGAATAAAAATCGCATGCTACCTTTCTCTCATCGTGTGCTGACTGTGCGTGGGCGGTAAAAAGATGGTTGGTGGGCTTGGATGAAAACTGGAGCGGGTGGAGAAAGCCAAGAAGACTATAAGAAGCAGGCCAAGACCCGCTTCTACCGTCTTCCAAACCGTAGAAAACCGATTAATTGCCATTGCGAGTACTGCACCATGAGTAACTTGATCAAACTGAAGCAGCACTCCAAAGGAAGAAGAGACATCCAAGCTCCTCCCACGATAATCCGACCTGCCAGTGACTGGGAACAGCGTAAAGAAGCCGTTTTCGTCTCAACAAGCACGCGAACTCAGACCGTTTGCAACTCACTTTATGTATATAACTCCTATATTACAGGCGTTCCGTCCGCCGCTTCGTAATGCGGTGGCGCTTTCTCTTCGCATTTCAGCGTAAAGAATGTTATTTGTCTGCGGTACGATTGTATAGCAGACAAATGTTGTTTGTATCGTTAATGAATGCATACTTATGTTGGGTACGGGGCCGTTTCCCCGATGGAATGTAATTTGCATAGACAGCTCGTACAGGTGTGCGAGCTAATTCAGCCACGGTGGCCAGGGCACGTACGGGGGTACGTGGCATCAATTAGTAGGTAATTGAATCATTCTAGCTTGAACTTTCAACGAGCCAACTTTTATTTGCAATGAAAGTGCGTTGTTTTATGCTCTGACATGATTTCAAGGTTTTCCAGAGTTTTTATTCTCGTCGAGTTTTATCTCTGGTTTTTTATCCTGGATCATGCTCGGTCCGATTTCCTGAAGGAAATGTGAAGAAATGTTTGTTAAGCATTCATACCAATAAAAGGCCGGCTCCCAGTAGTCGTTGTCAGGCTATCCCACAATAATTGAAGTGTATTATTGTGACTTATGAGTCACATTCGTTTAGCCCATCGTGTGCACAGAGATTGTGTACACCTTGACATACAGCCCGCGCGGACATGCTTTTTACCAGGGCCGTTACTCGTGCCCTTGTTCCATTGATGCTTCGCAGTCACAGAAATAGAAAGACGTTTCTATTTCTGTGTTCGCAGTCTATCGGCAATACCAATTTTACGCTCGACATACACAGGACAATGGCAATTAACACGTGCAATTCTTTCAAAAATGTCGAGGCCTTTCAAACTATCGCATGACACTTTAACTAAATCATGAATAAAACGAGGTGAAAGCTGAATTGTTGTTCTTTACTCTCATATAGGTTCCATGTCGGAACTTAATGATTGAGTCTCACCATATATTACGCACGGTATTCACCAGATTTACCAAAAAAAGGCCATAACTCTTCCAAACATGTAGGGGCTTTAAAAACTATCACATGACACTTTAACTAGCTCATGATTTATATGAGGTAAAAGCTGCATAGTTGCTCTTTACCCCGATATAGGTCCCATGTCGGAACTTTTTGATTCAGTCTTACTGTTGCAATTTCAATTTAGCGCTCAGACCGGCATATTACGCACGGTATTCACCAGATTTACCGAAAATTGCCATAACTCTTCAAAAAATGTCGGTGCTTTAACAACTATCGCATGACACTTAAACTAGCTAATGATTTATACGAGGTAAAAGCTAAATAGTTGTTCTTTACCCCCACATAGGTCCCATGTCGAAACTTTTTGATTCAGTCTTACTGTTGCAGTTTGAAGTCAAGGTTCAGACCGGCATATTACCCACGGTATTCACCAGATTTACCGGAAATGTCGGGGCCTTAAAACTTTAACTAGCTCATGATTTATATGAAGTAAAAGCTGTTGGAGTGGTGGAGACCGTTGGTCTGCGTGGAGTCGTTTGTCGAGTTGGAGTGGTGGAGGTCGTTGGTCTGGGTGGAGTCATCTGTTGAGTTGGAGTGGTGGAGGTCGTTGGTCTGGGTGGAGTCATCTGTCGAGTTGGAGTGGTGGAGGTTGTTGGTTTGGGTGGAGTCGGAGTGGTGGGGATCGTTGGTCTGGGTGGAGTCGTCTGTCGAGTTGGAGTGGTGGAGGTTGTTGGTCTGGGTGGAGTCGGAGCGGTGGAGGTCGTTGGTCTGGGTGGAGTCGTCTGTTGAGTTGGAGTGGTGGTGGTCGTTGGTCTGGGTGGAGTCGGAGTGATGGAGGTCGTTGGTCTGGGTGGAGTCGTTTGTCGAGTTGGAGTGGTGGAGGTCGTTGGTCTGGGTGGAGTCGGAGTGATGGAGGTCGTTGGTCTGGGTGGAGTCGTCTGTTGAGTTGGAGTGGTGGAGGCCGTTGGTCTGGGTGGAGTCGGAGTGGTGGAGGTCGTTGGTCTGGGTGGAGTCGTTTGTCGAGTTGGAGTGATGGAGGTCGTTGGTCTGGGTGGAGTCGTCTGTTGAGTTGGAGTGATGGAGGTCGTTGGTCTGGGTGGAGTCGTCTGTCGAGTTGGAGTGGTGGAGGTCGTTGGTCTGGGTGGAGTCGTCTGTTGAGTTGGAGTGGTGGAGGTCGTTGGTCTGGGTGGAGTCATCTGTCGAGTTGGAGTGGTGGAGGCCGTTGGTCTGGGTGGAGTCGGAGTGGTGGAGGTCGTTGGTCTGGGTGGAGTCGTCTGTTGAGTCGGAGTGGTGAAGGTCGTTGGTCTGGGTGGAGTCGTCTGTTGAGTCGGAGTGGTGAAGGTCGTTGGTCTGGGTGGAGTCGTCTGTTGAGTCGGAGTGGTGAAGGTCGTTGGTCTGGGTGGAGTCGTCTGTTGAGTCGGAGTGGTGAAGGTCGTTGGTCTGGGTGGAGTCGTCTGTTGAGTTGGAGTGGTGGAGGTCGTTGGTCTGGGTGGAGTCGTCTGTCGAGTTGGAGTGGTGGAGGCCGTTGGTCTGGGTGGAGTCGTCTGTTGAGTTGGAGTGGTGGAGGCCGTTGGTCTGGGTGGAGTCGGAGTGGTGGAGGTCGTTGGTCTGGGTGGAGTCGGAGTGGTGGAGGTCGTTGGTCTGGGTGGAGTCGTCTGTTGAGTTGGAGTGGTGGAGGTTGTTGGTCTAGGGGGAGTCGGAGTGGTGGAGGTCGTTGGTCTTGGTGGAGTCGGCTGTCGAGTTGGAGTGGTGGAGGTCGTTGGTCTTGGTGGAGTCGTTTGTCGAGTTGGAGTGGCCGGAGTGGAACTCGTTGAAAATGGAGACAACGGAGGCCAATCCGCAGTCATCTCGAGAGGTAAGGGAGCTGTCGATGACGTCCTCCTCTCTACCCGCACTGCTGTAGCAGAAGGCTCATCTTGCCACAGGCTCGTCGTCATCCTCTAATAGATCACTTTGAGCAGGCGAGGAAGTACTGTGCACTCGCTCAGATGAAGCCCATCACGAGCCCAGAGCCTTCTGTCCTCTGTGGGGAAGAAGCTCGTGCTGTCAATCCAAGAAACACCCTCCTCTCGGTAGATCATGGAGAAGGCTTGGTTGAACTCCTTGACGAGGTGTTGCTTTTAGTCTAGCCGAGGAGCGATGCTAGTTGCAAGAACCTATGATAAGTCCATATCAAATAACAATTTCATTTCAGTAACAATAATCATTTGCCGCAATCTTTTAACTTCTAATTGATCAAATAGAATGAGTTGTTATATTCATGATATGTATCTCAATTAAATAAGTGAAATTTAGTTAATGAAACCTCTACTCAATTAAACAAAGGGAAAACATCGATAGAAAAGATTGTGTAATAATAAAAGATAAATGAATAACCGTATGACCAACGATATCTAATTTGATTGTTGAAGATTGTCACTTGAGAAAAAAAAAACATAACGAGATGACCAAAAATCTTTTTCAAGGCCCTTGAGAAATTCGCAAATATTCGAGAACAAAATAAAACTTTGTACTTGTTTCGTAGCTAGCAGATCAATGGCGTGGTAAAAGCAGAGGTTGCGACAACAAGATCAATAACAAAAATGGGCATACATGTTGTAAGGCTTTATCAATACGGGTATAGACTAACAATGGTGTCACGAAGTGCTGATTCCAAAAGACTTCGGAATTGACGACAGGCATTCTCTAGAGATGTCGCTGCAAATCCAATGTTGTTAGTCCCTGTGGCGACTACTGCGATGTTGGGCCCACGTTTCCAGTTGAAGTAGAGGAACTCTTCCGCGACATGGCGACAGGTCCCTCCCAGCGTGCTGTTGATGACGAGTTGGATGGGCCCTCGTGGTAGCTTCACATTCCCCTGAACCACTGGTCTTAGTTGGATGTCTCCGAAGATGTAGGCAACCTGCAATTAAATGAACAAATTTAAACAATTGTTTTGTAATGTTTTCTTTTGTAATAATTGTTTTGTAATGAAACCGATATTTATATATTGAAAATGGGTTTTCCCTTTACAATCATTGGTGGCCCCCTGAGGACTAGTGTCCTCTGAAGAGGACATACGCCATTGCCCGTATATCTTATAGCATTTACACTTTTTACACAAACTTCCTTTGAAGCCAGATTCTATGTTCTATCCATTTGGTACACTAAAATGTGACGGAAAATTAACATTTGATATACGGGTACATTCATTCCTATGAAATGCTTTTAATGATCAAAATGCAAGAACACACATTTCAATGCATATAATGGGATAACGTGATGTTTAGTGTTTAGTATATTAGATATAACATTCGCAGCGAAAACTGAAAAAGAATACTATTTAAAACAATTATGGATGTTGTATCCTTCAACATGAACATTAGAAGCACTATTGCTTTAGTATGCTTATGATGTGATACCACATTATCAGTAAAGTTTGAAGAACAAATATCATAACATGGTATTGTAGACTATACGCACATGCACCCTTCAAATATCAAATGTCATATTACCGAACGATCCCTGTCGATGACAACGATAATGGTTTTGTTCTGCTTGCCGCTGATACCTAGATCCCAAATCTCCGCCTTGCTACCTTTTCCGCTTCCACGCCCAGCATCCCAAGCTCCAAACGCCGATGAGCTGCCGCATCTTCCCGTCGATCGCGTCATCCATCAGGAGGCCATTTTCTTGCACTGCAATCTGTATCTTGGACACGAAAATAAAAATAACTCGGAAAGGGCAATGTGAGTATCAACGACTCGATGAAACAAATCAAAACTAGAAATCAGCTCAAGATAAACTATAAAAAGTAAACAACTAAAAGTACACGTAAGTAGAAGCCTTCTGGATAACAGTCAACGGCTATTAAAAGCGATGTGAATCCTTCAGATGCAAACGATCAAGTGTGACTGCGTAACCGAATGTCTTCTCATTCTTACCTAACGTGTAAGAGTGCTAAAACTAGATTCCATTATTAACCAAAGCGATTATCGATATTTTTAGAAACCGGTACCCACTGATGTATGCCCCCGTTAAACGCCGTTGCTGTCATAATAAATTGTTAACACATTTCTCATTGTACTTCGCCGCGCTCTACATCCTGTTATTCAACAAAGGTATCAAGTAGCTGTATAAAGCGCGCGCGAAGTATAAAGGCACCGAAAGCTACATTTTGGAGCTAATAAGATTAATTCCCTTTGTTCAACGTCGATGGCTCTGATTAATGATAGCCGTGTGTCAATCAAAGAAGACCTGTCACTAGATTGTCACTTTGTGAATCCAAGACATGGCAAAAAGTTTTACAAGATTAACACACGATATGTTCAACAGCTGAATGGCATTTGCATTAAAGTCCTAAAGGTTTGAGCCCCTGTTCAAATCCCAAAACACCAAGAATAGTTCCAGCCTGTAAAATTTGGGAGAGTACAGAACAAATCTTCAGCTTTATATCACTTATATACATTGCCGGGAATATCCGGAATTTAAGTAATATGCCGGTTTGAGCCAATATTTCAAACTAGAACAGTAAGACCCAATTAAAAAGTTCGGACATGGGACCTACATGAGAGTAAAGAGCAGCTATTCAGCCTTTACCTCATATCAATCATGAATTAGATAAAGTGTCATGCGATAGTTTTAAAAAGCCCGACGGAGTTATGGTCATTTTCGGTAAATTCTGATAATGCCGTACGTAAATTGGGGGAAAAGCGCAACTGTCCAGCTTTGACCTCCTACTATTTATTAGTTAGTAAAAGTGTCATGCGATAGGTTTAAAAGCCACGACATTTTTGGAAGAGTTATGGCCATTTTCGGTAAATCTGGTGAATACCGTGCGTAATATGCCGGTCTGAGCCCTAAATTCAAATTGCAACAGTAAGACCCAATCAAAAAGTTCCGACATGGGACCTATATGGGGGTAAAGAACAACTATTCAGCTTTTACCTCATATAAATCATGCGTTAGTTTAAGTGTCATGTGATAGTTGTTAAAGCACCGACATTTTTGGAAGAGTTATGGCAATTTTCGGTAAATCTGGTGAATACCGTGCGTAATATGCCGGTCTGTGCCCTAAATTCAAATTGCAAATGTAAACATACGACAATGTCAGTCATTGCGTGCTTGTTCTATTCGTTCCTCGGATTGCAAAGTTTTCAGAGAGCGAGATTCCATTGCTTGTAGGTCTAAGGTTGCGTTCATGTGACCATCGCCAGAAACATGATTTGAATCATGATTCTAATCATGATTCAAAACGCAAGCATGAATCACGATAACGACATTATCAGCGTTCATACGACCTTCTCTCCAAACAAGTTTCTCCTCGGATTCGGGCCGATCCAGTGCGCCTCGTAGCGCGTTTTCTGACGACTTCTACTTGGGCTGCTTGACACGCACCTGAAATAGGCCGACACAATGACCTCATAGAATCATGATTCAAAACGCGGTTGCGTTCAAGCGACCTTTTTCGAACGTGATTCGGCATAGAAACGCGTTTTAAAACGTCCCCTTTTCCGCGTAACGGTTTGCGTTTTGAATCACATCCTGTCCGAGCATTTCCATTGCGAGGGTGCAGAATGTATAATACAATCTACGACTTATTCGCTGATGTTTCTCATTATGTTGTTAAATTGATTGTCCTCATGCAATTATTCATTGACTGACTTCTGTATTGTACTCCATATCAGAATCAAGTCACAATAATGACGTTGGCCCGACATCATATTTCCAACCAATAACCGACATATTTAATCATGTTAACTGTAACTAGTTACCACATTGGCGCGATATCGGCACGACGTCAGATTCGAGATATCGAAATCTTCAAATATTGATATCAGTATTTCAACCAATTCCCAACATATTTAATCATGTTAACTGTAACTAGTTACGACATAGGCGTGATGTCGACACGACGTCACATTTAACCGACATGTTTGATAGTCAATAGTTACGATGTTGGTGCAATGTCGTTACGACGTCAGCTTTGATAGCAGTGTGACATTGGGCTAATGTTGGGCCAATGTCACTCGAGATATATTCGGCCAACGTCAAAAGCTGAAGTTGGCCCAATGTTAAAATGTCCACCAGCCCAACTTGTCCCAACATCAATTTCAAGACGGGCCAATGTTGTTTTTAACTTATTGGGCCAACGTCAAAAGCTGACATTGGCCCAACGTAAAAATGTCCACCAGCCCAACATTGGCCCAACATCAATTTAAAGACGTCAGGCCAATGTCAAAAGCTGATGTTTGCCCAACGTTAAAATGACCACCAGCCCAACATTGGCCCAACATCCGACGTCAGCTTTAAGATAACGAAATTAGGTCGAAATATTGATGTTGGCTCGACATTACATTTCGAATTATTTCCTAATATGTTGAAATGCTACTACTCCACACATTGGCGATATTGGCACGTCAACTTCAATATATCAAAATTAGCCTTCAATATTGATATCGGACCGACATCATATTTTGAAGCATTTTCCGATATGTTGATGTCACTAGTAAATACATTGGCACGATGGCGGTACGACTTCTGCTTTGAGACATCAAATAATTCGTCACTGTTTTCACGAACCGTTATGCGTGCGCGTTTAGCACGGAAAAGAGTTTTCGAGAAGTTTGCAATTGTTTTCAAATTGTGGTTTCAATGCTTTTTCTTCACCTTTTGTTACAGTTTTTACTTTAATGTGGACGTACACAGTTCCAAGTATCCTAGCATGTAAATATTGCTTCATAACGCCTCCACACTTACTTGCTATCGAGTCGTCAGGACCGTCGCCAGGGGGTGCGGAGGGTGCGAACGCACCCCCCTTCAGAACCAAAAAAAAAGAATTAAAAAAATTAAAAAAAAAACAAAATTAAAAAAACAAAAACAAAAGCAAAAACAAAACAAAACCGGAGGGAGGGGGGGGGGGGTTAGGGACAACTGCATGAAATTGAGTAAATACGTTGTTTTTTGTGTTTTTGTGTTTTTTTTTTCCATAAAAAGCACCCCCCCCCCCCCCCCTAGAAAAAAGCTGGTGACGGCCCTGGTTGTTAATCTAGGAGCACGGTTCGTGAAAACGCCAAGGCTGTGTTTTTGCGTACGCATCGTTTTCACGAATCATGCTCGGAGGATCGCATCGCACGCACGTATGGCAAGCCGTTTTAACATTTATTCCTATTTCTTGATATCACGAATTCGATTTCTTGATATCAAGAATTGCCATTGCTTTACTACACAAAACTCTTTCTTGATATCAAGAAGTCGAATTCTTGATATCAAGAATTCGACTTCTTGATATCAAGAAATGGTTTTGTGTAGTAAAGCAAATGCAATTCTTAATATCAAGAAATCGAATTCTTAATATCAAGAAATGGAATTTCTGATATCAAGAAATCGAAATCTTGATATCAAGAATACGACTTCTTGATATCAAGAATTTGATTTCTTGATATCAAGAATTCGATTTCTTGATATCAAGAATTGCCATTGCTTAACTACACAAAACCATTTCTTGATATCAAGAATTCGAATTCTTGATATCAAGAAATGAATTCTTGATATCAAGAAATCGAATTCGTGATATCAAGAATTCGACTTCTTGATATCAAGAATTCGAATTGTTGATATCAAGAAATGGTTTTGTGTGGTAGAGCAATGGCAATTCTTGATATCAAGAAATAGGAATAAATGTTAAAACGGCTTGCCATACGCACGCTTTAGGAAATTTGTGGGTGTGCGCAATGATGCGACCGATGGAGACTCAGTGCGAGAGTGCATTCCACTAGAGCTACGTTATGTGTGTGCGCGCTGCTGTTCAGCAAACAATGTGGTAATGCATGATCGAGTTGTGAACTGGGGAGGGTTTTTTGTTCTTCAAATGGTAGCAAAGCGGCTAACACGCACTCAGAGTGGCCAAAACTCTCTGGAATATGATTGACGTGTCGATTACAAGTTATCACAGCATAAAAGCATGTTGGTGAAATCGTAGGTCTAGATCAAAACATATAACATGTCGACCGACGCGTGAACTGGCATGTACGCGTTATGTTACATTATGTGTAGCATAATAATGATTTTCTAGGTCCTGACATACACCCATGTACATATTCACTCACACTCATAATGCTCAATAATACGCGTAGATTTACCTTTTACCTGCAATACAGGTACACACGCACAAGTAACATACACACAATAAAAAATACATGTACTTCCAGTATTACACACCCATACGTTGACCCATACTTACATCCACATGCACATACAAACACACACATACACTCTCAAAACAATATTATGATATTAAACATTGCATTTAATTAAATTTCAGGTGATACACAAATCTCTATATGTAAGTACATATATTGCAGTTTACTATGTCCATGTATTCGAAGCCTGCCCCTCCCCCTCCCCCCCCCCCTCCCACTTACACACACACACTCAATGTCATTTACGGTACGCCGTTGCTCGTTCCTTCCCTTTGTGAGAACCCTCCTATCTCAGGTCTGCCATTTCTGAACCCCCCTTTCGCGGGCTTTTCTAGCTGCCTTGGAGACCCCCCTAAATCTGCTCAGTGTACTCATGAATGCATGAGTGATTGGATCAATGTGATTTAAGGAACAATCCTGCCTAACTATTTTGCTCAAAAACTCTTCGATAAAAATGGTTATGATATTTTGCTTCGGGGGGGGGGGGGGGGTAATTTGTTTTTTGTTGTGTTTAGATGAAAGTTACATACAAGTTAGTCGGACAAGAAATTCAACATGATCACGGGGGTGGGGGTCCAACTTTGTATTTTCTCATTCAAACAAGGTCGGCATGACATGACAGGGAAATTACAGAACACTGGTTTCTTAGAGAGTATCCGCATATAACACTTAAGAGTCACGAGTGATTGGAACACTTTTTGTTGCACATCTTTAGTTGGCCTTTAAAAGCTCTCTTGAAACATTTTGAAAAGGGAAACCAAGGCAATATCAAATGAAAACGTGATACAGGACCATGGGTATTTAGTACAGCACGTTCAATTCCAGTTTAGAGTGGTTTGATGGGCAAAACCACCTCATAGAGCGTAACAGGTTGCACCCTGTTTGTACCGAGCTAAAGAAAAGTATAACAGTAGGACAGTGGAAGCAAACATACAGTACTATTGTCTCGTAAATCATTGAATAAATATCCAACTGTCTGCGGTGCAAAGCTTCAACAACAGCACTATGTGGCGTGAAATTTTAACTGCATGATATGAGAGCTTCAACGGGCTCCACAATTGTTCGATCATGATAATATGTTATCAAAAACGATGGAGTTTTGTGTTTAATGCTTGCAAATGGTGATCTTGCATGTGTATGCACATACCTGTAACACATGCATCCGGCAACTTTAGGGCTAGCTACTTCCTAGGTCAATGTGAGGAACGTCGGAAATGAGGTATGATATGATCCGATGTTGGGGGTTATCGTATATTTGATTTGACAAAGTATATCGAGAATGCTACAAACGTTTGTCATTACAGGTATGTGTCCCACTTTTTCTCCATCTTGATGGAAATCATAATGTAGGATGCATTAACATCATATACATCAATAAATATTTTGCTTCTTTTCTTGGCAAGCAAATTGAAAATGTTCTTTCACGAGAAAGAAATTGGTGAATTAATTTTACAAAAGAGAGTACGGAAAGCGAGGAAGAAGCTAGGAAGAAGCTGACTTTATAAAGTTGTTTCACTCAAACCAAGGGAATTTTTACAATACAAGCTCATCTTTTCAATAGGTTCCCTCATATTTCACTGTAAACATGGCAAACTCTGTCTCTTCTTATCTTAAGCTCATAAAAAGAATGAATGTACCTTGTATTGAATTTACTTTGTATTCTGTGCATTGTACTGTCCTGTAATATCATTTTTTTGTAATATGTGAAATATGAGATAAAACTAAACTGAACTGGAAGGACATGCAAGGGGAGGGGGAGTTTCTAACTTTGTATTTCCTCATTGAAACACTGTGAAGAATGGTATGACAGGGGTAGAATAGTTTCATATTTTCTCAGGCAGAATCCGAATATGACACTCGAGTAATTGGCAGAATTTATGTTGCACATCTTTAGTATGACAATTTATTCAAGTTTGGCCTTTAAAAGCTCTTTTCGAATAACGCGAAGAGGAAACCACGTCAATATAAAATGAAAACGTGAAACAGGACCATTGTTGCACCACAAATTGTCGTCCCTGCACAAATTGTCGTCGGCGACAATTTGTGCAAAATTTGACAAAACCTGACACCACAAATTGTCGTCCCCTGCACAAATTGTCGTCGGCGTCAATTTGTGCTGCAGGTGATGTTCCCATTTTTCACCCTCACGGACGACAATTTGTGCAGGCAAACTGATAGCTCGTTGCACAAATTGTCACCTCTTGCACAAATTGTCACCCCTTGCACAAATTGTCACCAGTCCCTGTCTTCAAAATATTGCCATGTGTGTTTGTGCCTGTGATGTGTATGTAAGGTGTGTGTGTGTGTGTGTGTGTGTGTGTGTGTGTGTGTAATTGTGAGTGTGCGTGTGTATGTGAGTGTGTGTGTGTATGTGTGTGTGGGTGGGTGGGTGTGTGTATGTGTGTATGTGTGTGTGAATGTGTGTGGGTGTGTGTGTGGGTGGGTGCATGTGTGTGTGTGTATGCGTGTGTGTGTGCGTGTATGTTGCGCGCGTGCTGGCGTATGGGCTAGGTTGTTTGCGTGTGCGTGTAAGGCAGACAGAGAAAGAGATGGGGAGATGAAATAGGGCAATTCTGGCATGATGCAAACTGGTATAAATATGCGAGGGAAAGAGAGAAGTGGAGAGACCATGCTGAGGCCTTCATCCAGCAGTGGATCGACAACGGCTGAAGAAGAGTGTTAGCGATGAGTGTTGAGCTGGTATGTATGTGTACGTGATGGGGATGTTGAGGTGGGTGTGTGCAATATATGTGTGCGTAACTGTGTAAGTACGGAATATTACGTGTGGGTGCATGGTGATGGTGGTGGTTGTGTGATTGTGTGTGGGGGGGGGGGGCGAGCGCGCGTGTATGTGTACATTGTGTAGATGTGAAGTCGTGTATTTGTGTTGAGGAATTAGCCAATGGGTTTTGCATCGCCCTCTGTTTCATTGTTCTATAAATGTAATAAAAACTACACAGTGACAATGGTCATCGGGGTTACTATATTGGTGTGATTACAAAAAAAAGAAATGTCATGATAGTGAATGGAATTATAAACAAATATCAAAATATGATCACCCTTATGATCGTGCCAATAAGGCAAAATAATTGACAATGCTCTAGAGTAAAGACAGCGAGTCAGTTAAAGTCAAATTTCATTATCTCCTTCTAGGAATAATACGAAAGCAGGGGAAACAGTTTATGAATTGTTTGTTCTGGTATTGCCCCACTTTTATGTGTTAGAACTCAAAACTTGACCGTGTTAACTGTCTTTATTCTCTTAGAGCAGTATTTGTGTTAACTGCACGTACACCCCACACACATACACACACATATACACAAAAACACATACGCACACCACCATACAGACAGACATCCACACCCATACACTTACCAACCCACACTAGTGGAGTGGATAAGGTGAATAATTGTGCACTTTTGTGTACAAGCACCAAATTTGGCACACATGTTCAAAATCATATTTTGGACAATATTAGATATAGAGGTATCTCAAAATGTTTTCAGGGACACCTGGGTGCAGCCCCCAAATTGCCCCAGGGGCACTTATATGCTATTAACTTCTTTTCGAAAACGCACGGCCGGACTTGAAAAAAAAAACCTTGATAGGAATCATCCTTAGGCAATAGGTACCTTACCTTTTTTCAAATGTGTGGTCCTAAATGGCAAGAAGGCCGGGGGATAGCCCCCAAACTCCCCTGGGGGCATTTTTTATCTTATTTTGGGACATTTTCTCAAGAATAAATAACTAGGGACCTTATTAGGGACCTTAAGTTGTTAGAATGGGGGGGGGGGCACAAATTGCAAGGAACTGGGAGGGGGTAGCCCCCCCCCCCCCCCCCCAACAAAAATGCCTCCAGTTCCTCTTATTCTTTACTTTTTCAGAAGAATACGTAATAAATAAATAATAATAGGTACCTAAGTTATTAACATGATGCTATGCAAATGGCGGGGGGGGAGCCCCCAATTCCCCCCAGGGGCCAAAGTCCACTGGTTTTGTTACCTTTTCGCAAAGGTACATGACTGTCTTTTAACCAAGTTGAAAGAAGTCACCTCGGAAAAGAGGACCTAATTAGGTTGTAAAAATGGGATACATATCTAAAAATGAATGTTAGATTTCATCAAAACTCGACAGATTATTCTGAGGCAATGGGAAAATTTGTTACAAATGGGGATCCCATCTGTCATGAACTAGCCACCCTCCCCCTTCTCCCTCGCCCACCACCTCAGAAATGCGCCTTGCGGTCCAAAATGTTAAGAAAAAAGGAGTGTTTTCTCAAATTTATCCAAACTGTGCAGTAACCAAGGATAATCTAACATACACATGTAGTCGCGTACTCATCTGATGAGGGGACAAGTAGGACCCCCCCCCCCCACCCTCGAAATTAATATAGCGCCTTACATGTCAATTACTATCTTGTTTTCATGGGGGGACTTCGTTCCCTCCCTCAGTGCATGTCTTAACTTTTTTCTTTCGTCCTGCTAACTTTTTTCGACAAGCACCAAATTTTGAACATATGTTTAAAATACTATCTGGAATGATATGAGATATCGTTTTGAGGCATTTAAAAATTTTATCAATTTCGCCATCCTTCAGTATCATGACATAATAAAACTTATAAATGTTTTAAGACTCTTTTTATAACCATATATAAGATGGTTAGCAGTGAACATGGTGAAAGAACAATCGGTAATGCTCAGAATATGAAAGAACAGTGATGCAATTACTATTTCCATAGAAAATAACTATAATGGAAAATATAAACAAATTCAATGTAGTCAATCAGTTTTCAAGATGGCCACCACAATTTGAATGAACAAAACAGAAATTGTCACATCACTCAATGGTGCATGATAGTTGATTGTGAAAAGACTAGATAGAATAGAAATCCGTAAAAAAATCAGTGTCAACGGGAACATAAAATTGATGCGCTAATTACTTAACTAAGAAACATAATGTTTGCTACATTAAGTGATGTAAATAAATGCTCTTTATTTATCTATTTTTTGGATAGATTCATGGTGACATTCTTTTCACACAATGCAATGTCATGTTCCTCTTCAGGAGCTGCTCATTCCATCATCTGTATAAACTCTTTGTCCATCGCCTTTCCATGGACCGTCCCACGTGATAGGGTCCATTGTATGGCGGTTGACCAAGAGTTCTGACAGACATTTCCAGCCATTATGGATATAGCCACCAGTTCTGAGGCCTCAAAAACTACAAAGCTATAAACATTGTTTTGGTAGCTAATTTAGACGCCTACTTGAAAAATGGCGTCTCAAGGACATATGTTTAAGCGCCTCTATATCTAATTTTGTTTAGTTCATAATCATGAACCTATGTACCAAATTTGATGCTTGTAGGTAAAAGTGGAACAGAATAAAGCTAAATACATGGCTTTGGCAGTCATTTTGGACTCAATCTTTGATCCTCCTTGTCTCCTCCTCAGATGTGTACGTTAGATTATCCTTGTTTACTGTGCAGTTTGGATACATTCGAGAAAACATTCCGTTTTTCTTGAAATAATGGACCGCAAGGCGCATTTCTGAGGTGGTGGGGGAGGGGCTGTGCTGTCAGATGGGGTAAAATTGTCTGAGAATAATCTGTGGAGCTTTGATGAAATCCAACATTCATTTTTTAGATATGTATCCAATTTTTACAACCTTAAGTCCACTTTTTAGAGGTGACTTCTTTCAAGTTTGATTAAAATCCAGTCATTTACCTTTGAATAAAAAGGAAAACATAAGTGGAATTTACCCCCTTGGGGAACTTTTGGGGCTAGCCCCCCCCCCCCCCCCGTCCCTTGCCACTTGCATACCACCATTTTAAGAACTTAAGGTCCCTTATACCTAAGGATGGTTCCTATCAAGTTTGGTTAAAAAGTTTTTCATTCTTCTGAAAAAGTAGAAAAATAAGAAGAAGTTGCCCCATGGGGGCATCGGTTTTTTTTTTCTCTCTCTCTCCTTTTTTTTTTTTTTTTTTTTTTGGGGGGGGGCTACCCCCTCCCGGCACCTTGCGATTTGTGCCCCCCCCCCCCCCCATTCTAACAACTTAAGGTCCCTAATACCTAAGGATGATTCTAGTTATTTATTCTTGAGAAAAAGTATTTAAAAAATTTAAAGAAAGTTTCCCCCGCCGCGTTTTGGGGCTACCCCCCCCCCCCTTCCCCAGCCACTTGCTTCTTGTTGTATCCCAAGTTTAACAATTAAAGTTTGCTTTACCTAAGGATGATTCCTATCAAGTTTTGTTAAAATCAAGTTATTTTTTCTTGAGGAAATGTCCTAAAACAAGAGAAAAATGCCCCCGGCGGCGTTTGGGGGCTATCCACCGGCCCCCTTGCCCCTTATGACCACACATTTTAACAAGGTAAGGTCCCTATTATCCAAGGATGATTCATATTTGTTGCTTAACCGCCCCACTATATGACTGATTCACACAATTCTAGTCGACTAAATGGGGACTATTTCGGGCACAATACACACAAACCTTGATTCAATCCGTTGACCTGGTACCGCTACCCCATAACCCCCTCCCCCCCCCCCTACACACACACACACAGACACAGACACACACACACTCACACACACACACACACACACACACACACTCACACACACGCACACACACACACACGCACACAATCACACACACATGCACGCACACACACACAGTCACACACACGCACATACACATACACCCGCACACACACACACTCACACACACACACACGCACACACACGCATTCACACACACACGCACATACTCACACACGCACACACACGCTCACACACACACACACGCACACACAATCACACACACCTACACACACACACACTCACACTCACACACACGCACACACACACTCACACACACGCACATACACACACACCCGCACGCACACACTCACACACACACACCCACTCACGCACACACTCACACATGCACGCACGCAAACACACACACTCACGCACACACGTACACACACACACACACACACACAAACTTTAACGTGACCTTTTATTTTGGTTTGTGTGCACTTGAGTTATGTGTTGGTTTTCATGTATTATGTTTGTCGGGAATTATTATATTAACAAAAATGTAAGCCCCTAATGGCCTTGAAGGCTTCAACGTCATATTGAATGTGTTTCGAGGGGGGACGACAATTTGTGGTGTCAGCCCCCTGCACAAATTGTCGTCGACGTCAATTTGTGCAGGGACGACAATTTGTGGTGTCAGGGTTCTGCACAAATTGTCGTCGACGTCAATTTGTGCAGGGACGACAATTTGTGGTGCAACAACCATACTTAGTACAGCACGTTCAAGTCCTGCTTAAAGTGGATTGATGGGGAAAAAAAACGTATTACTGTTGCCTCATAGACCGTGACAGGTTGCACCTTGTCTGTACCGAGATTACAACAAAGACGATTTCAGATTTACGTCACGTGTGACGTAAATACTGCATTTCATGACTTGAAGTTTGTTGTTCATGAAGGTACACATAAAAGACATCCAAATATGAACGAAACTCAAAATGAAACAAAAATGACGAATTTGGCCACCTGGAACGGTTCTTGAAAACAGTGACGAATTACATTAGCCAGGGTTTTTTTAACCATTTCCCGGTATTTTTAAATGTCACTAGTTAGGACATTGGCGCGATGTCGGCAAGACGTTAGCTTTAAGATATCGGAATCAAGTCATAATAATGACGTCAGCCCGACATCACATTTTCTCACATTAACCGACGTGTTCAAATGCCAGTAATTACGATATCGGCGCTATGTCGGTACGGTGTCAGCTTTGAGATATCGGAGTTCATGCCAGCCGGACATCATATTTTCAACAGTTTTTCGATTTCTTAATGTCACAAGTTACAACATTGGCGCGATGAGGTCACGACGTCGTTATTTGAGATATCGAAATGAAATCGGAATGATAACGTCGGCCTGACATCACATTTTTACCATTTCCCGACATGATTCAATGTCTATAGTTACGACATTGGCTCGATGTCGTCACGACGTCAAATTTGAGATATCGAAATAAGCTTGAAGTATTGAAGCCGGCCCAACATCTCATTTTCAACCATTTCCCGATATGTTTAACTGTCTATACTTACGACATTGGCGCGATGTCGGCACAACAACAGCTTTGCGATATCAAAATTAAGTCTGAATAATAATGTCGGCCTGATGTCACATTTTGAACCATTTCCCGATTTTTTCCCGACACTGGCGCGATGAGTCGGCACGACGTCGGCATTGAGATATCGCGATTAGGTCGGGAAAATGATGTGGGCCCGACATAAAATTTCAACCAAATACCGACCTATTTGACTGCCATCGCTCCCAACATATTTCTCACATTGGCCCGATGTTGGCGCGACGTCAATTTGCCGACCGCGATCTCGCCGACGACTGCCGATATCGGCCCGACGTCAGCTTGCAAGCTGGGTACTTCTATACTACTACTACTACAATTATTTCTACTACAACTTCTTCTGCTGGGGCGAGAAAGCCGTGATAACATGAAAAATTGACTAAAAAAAACTAAATTATGTACTGCAACTACTTCTGTTTCGTTCCCAGATAATCATTTTTTGTACGCCGTGGCATACTGTTATTCCCTGCTAAAAACACCTACTCGTCACGTTGCGCACAATCGTAATTCGCTGTTTGTTTGTTTGTTTTTTTATTTGAGTAACAATCTCCTACCGAATTGTAACGTCAGAGGGACCTACACGTCACTCTAGATCATTATATTTACCGCTATTCTTCATTAGCTTAAAATCACGATCTCCTACCAATGACAACGACAATGACAATTTATTGATCCCATGTCACTTTGTTAGGTATCAGGGATAATCATACCTGTTTTACAATGATATTGATCATAATATTTATACTATTTACCAAACATATGTACAAAAAAAATGAATCATGATATCAATTCAGTTACATTAATATATATCCCTCATTAATATATTTCAGTTCGTTGATTGGTTGAAGGGTGTCACATAACCACAAATAGATGAACTATTTGAAGGAAGAGAGCTCAGAGGGAAGCCCGATGTCCTTTATTCGCTATGTATAATTTGTAAATTACTCATCTATTTTCTCCCAACTTATATTTGGAAATTATTAAATCCTTTCGTCTGCCATATTTGAAAATTCGCATGCAAAAAATTATCGAATATTGAAACAGTCTTAGTCTTAACATTTTGAGAAATACTTTATTTATCTTTCGAAAAAAGAGAGAAAAGGTTTAGATGTGTCAATCACCACTTACTGATTGTCTCTGGGAGATATCCCAATACTCCACCGAATATGAGGTTATGTAAACTTTGCAATCTTCAATCACCAGGCGATAAATTTCATAATTTATTGTAAAGCCCTTATTTCCTAGACGAAAAAATCACTACTTAGCAGATAATTCAACAAAAAGCCAAATACATACAAATGGAGGAGCTTTTTGATTCTGTCAATTCTGAAATGCGCTTGAATGATATTTCAGGGTATGAAACTATAACTTGTTACCTACATCTTGCAACAAACCCTATTCGATTTGCTTCAATGGTCATGGAGAATGAGGGTGTTTTGTCAGTCATGTCATGTGTCCATTTCTTCCAATTCTGACACTTGGATACTCTTGGCACCGAAATGAATGGATATGTATTACTTACAACTGCCAGGGCAATTAACAAAGGAATTCACATTCTGTGCATACCATGATAGAAATATTATGTTCTGTTACTTCATTTGGTCACTATCTATGTCGTCATATTGAAATGAAAAGAAACATGCCGTCACTTTCTTAACATATATTTGTGCGAGAAAACGTTACACTTCAGAAAACATTCTTTTAAAATATCTTCACAAAATTGGAGCTAAAATAGATTTGTTGTTTCAGAGAATGATATACATGTGTTTTTAACAAATCAAGGCACTCTCCGGTGGATCGGTTCTCGCACGCGCATTGGCGTACATTTTTCTGCTGTTGTATTTCGTTTCGTATCATATATTTAACATTTCTAGTAAGGCAAAACAATGTATGTTAATCAAGATACGTTCTTTTCCTGGGCCACCTTAAATGTTTCCTTTGTAAATTTGTTACGTATTTCGAGTTACGCTCTTTTTCCTAGTTAGAAATGACACATTATGACAAAATGTGAAAGATACGTCCTTCTATCTCTAAACTTATAATAAGATGTGATACGGGACTTTCACCATTGGAAAGAGCGCATCTTATTTACTAAAGATACCTTTTAATTAAAGGTTACGCTTTTTGCCTTTTTTACGGCCGTCCTTCTTATATGCCTTCTCTTTATTCCGCTTGCTTGCCAGCCGTTGTCGAAATTTTTGTAATTCGTGGTCAAACGAGGGTCCATATTCGGATATGCGTCGCCAAAGCGTCCGATTGAAGTGCTCGTAGAGAAGGACGTCTGCCGCACTCCATTCGCGGATTTTCCGTTTTGTCTCGAGGGTGATGTCACTTGGATGGCGAACTTTCAATGAAGTGTAGAGTATGTCGTTGGTGGTCCAACACATGACGTCACGCAGAAGGATGAGGGAATGGTCCATGTACTCCGTGATCATGACAAGGTCGAACTCCTTGTCGAGGCGGTCGATGTGATCGTTAATGGCGGCTATGTCGTGGCCCTTCTCGATATCGAATCCCAAATCGAATATCTGGGCGTTATGGAGCGCAACTACGTGTGGGTTCGAATTGAACAGACGGAGATTTTCATCCGGGTGTTGCATAAACTCCTCCACGCTGTTAGTCGTCTTTGGCCGTCCTTCTTTCAGAAGCTTCGTTTCCATCATCTCGTGGAATCCGAAAAAAAAAAGGCCGAAACAAACTGCTTCGCAGGCTCCCGGATGATGGTGACATACGTCGCGTTGTGCACAACCTCATCCATTTTCGGCCGGTTGTATCGTGCGTGATGCGTGATAGCATTGAATCCGACGTCTCGCATCAAAGCTTGGCCTTTCGTCGTAAATTCGGCTATCATGTGTGGCTGGAACAGCTCCGTCAGGTTCATGGTATGGCCCTTCGCCGGCACGGCCTCGGTCAGTTTGTGAGAGTGCGCGTACCGCTTGAATACCGAAGCTGCCGTGGTACTGCCTGTTTTATGCGTCTTGAGGAACACGTAGTGGTTTCGTTTCTGACACGGTTCCCGGCTTTCTGATATGAATTTCTTGACACCCTTCAAGTCATGATCCGTGGGTCTATGTGGTGCAATAGGGAAAAAGAGTAAACACAACATTATTTTCAATCAACCTCAACATAATTTTCAGTACATTTTAATGATTGCTTTTGAAGCCACCATGAACGTGTGAGGATAGGAAATAGAAAAAAAAAGTATTACTTTCGTAATCTAAAAGTTGGGTACAATTTCAGACCCACGGCCGAATAATTCCTAACTTGTTTGTCAACGACGTTCACTATGAACGACAGGTCGTGCACACAGCGGGGTTTTCCCGCCAAAAGTACCAAACTATTGGTGTGTTGGGATCGTTTGTTGTTTGATGATGCAGTCGCAGAATATATATTGAAGCGGCATCGTTGCATTTATTATCAACATAATGTGCAAGATATTTGTAGAGTGTAGTCTGGAATTCACTCCGTCCTCTTACGGCATCTAACTCCAACTTGCCTTTACCTCTAAGTTCTCCACTCTACTATAGTCATTATGACAATCAAATGGCTTCGGGGGTTTGATCTAAGTTATTAGGGGTAGCATATACATTTAGGATATGGGACAAGCTATGTGTGTGGCCTCTGCCTGGTGGCTTGACATAGTTATGGAAAGTACATGTTAAAATGGAGATACGGGGTCAATTAAATGGTTTATGTGGTTTGGGTGAAAGGATGCTTAAAAGACTTATGATGTGGTCTAAGTAGGAAGTACGAAATAGAGATTAGTATCAATCAAACAGTGAATGGGGGCAAGGGTATTGACTTCTACGGCACGTATGGAGAGAGCGGGGTAATGACGAATTACTACTCAACAACACTTTATATACCAATTCTCGCTTCCGGAAGCCCTATTTGAGCCATAAAGCAAATCGGTACATGTACATAGTGACATCATACATGTCAAATTACACCATTTCTTGAGATTAGTTGGTCTGACTCTGCCATGTCGGTTGCCTAGTGTGTGGGTGCAACCACCCATATTTGTTGGCGATGGCGATGTTTAGGGTGATATCGACGACGAATGCATTAAACTTCGACGTATGCGAAATGCAGTGGATTTCATAACACCCCGTTCAGTTTGGGGTTGATTTTGACAAGTACTCGTTTGACAGATTTCTTTCACAAACACATTAAGCGTATTTGGTGTGAACCTCTAGCAGATATATTGCATTTGCGAGCATAATTAGAATTGCTAAACTTACAGGGCTACGCCAGTACAGCTCTATTTGTATGATTCGGCATCATGCATTTGCAGTATTGTGTCCGTCATGCCATTTTATCTCGGTTGAAAACTTCTCGTTTCTTATTTTGTGTCTAATCCTGGATTTTGTTTTGCTGGATAGAGTGTAGTTCATCAAGCAAATAAAATGTAAAAAATCATTCAAGTGATGGCTTATTCATTGGCATTCAATTTGTTTGCTCAACTATTTTTTGAATATTTAATTCCATGTAAATCGTCATGTTTCTCATGGTACAGACAGGGTGGCGCCTGTCAAGGTTTATTTAGACAACTGAACGATAAATCGATGTAAGGTTATTTTGACAACAGATTTGGCAGCAGGAATTGCATACTGTCCTGAAGTTATCCTCTCTCCCTGTCTTAAGTTATAGATCAAGTAGCTCCTCATGTTTTTGATATTGTCTTCTCTTTATTTTCAGTTCTTTCCCACTGGTAACACCCCCTTCTCTCTCTACGTTCTCAACGGGCACGTGCACATTAACCTCCGCGAGAGGAGCAAACGCACTAGCAGTGCTTGTCATGGCTGCACAAAAGTGAAGGGGGTATAGCTCTCTCATTGGGGAATATTTTGTTCTGTTACAAAAGTCACACCACATCAGTTGTCAAAATTTGCACCGCAGACAGTTGATAGCACGCCTATGTTGCAAGCTTTTCAAGTTGTTGGATATCACATTTATTAAGGTACAGATATACGCCAGTGAAGCTCTAATTGTATGATTAGGCATCAGGTATTTGCGATAATGTGTCCGTCATGCCATGTTATTTGCGTTGTAATAGCTTTCACTTGTTTGATTGTCTATTAAGTGAAACATCATATAAATCGACTTTGCCATATTTTTCAAGGTACAGCAGGGTGGTGCCTGTCAAGGTTTATTTAGGCAACGTGAATAAGTAACACGCATCCAAAATAGTAATACCTCTATGGTATTTTCTACGCATTATACGCGCATTCTAAACAAAACGTTACGTCCTATTATTGGTGAGATGATTAGAAGCATGGGCAAAATGTCTCATCGATAGATATGTTTAGAAAAGCTGTAGAAATGCCAAGCACAACTAACTAAGTTTGAAATAAATTTTTGGATCGTTTTTTGAACTACAAGAATAGAAAAAAAAATCAACAAAAAAGCAGCACAAAGAGTGTTGCATTTTGCAGACGTAGTCGCGACATGCCGTCGTCGTCGATGTCGCCCACATAGCTGCCATTTCCTACCAAACTCAGTGATGGTGTTGCCCATGTACTAGGCATGCGGAACGTACCAAACAAGTTTACAGTTGAGTATAAAGAAAATGTGTTTTAACACTACTGTTTTGATGATACCGTATTATGTTCCTACCATTTTTGGAAAAAAAGACTTTCCGGTAGTGAGGTTTGACTTGTCATAGCTTCGAGAATCACCTCAGAGCTAATAACTATCGAATTTAGAACTCGGGTTAGAGCTGTCATCGTGTCGAGAAACACGCCCTGCGTCGACAAACGCGCCCATGATCACTAAATCCTCGAATTAGCAACGCGCTAGAATGTTGAAATCGTGCCTTTTCACTTCATATCTGCACCACAATTGCTCTTTATATATATATATTAGTCTGGTTCATTTACAATGTCTATCTTTTACGCTCCATTTCATAATGCAGATCTCATGTTTTGAAAGCTATCTAACGATTATTTTTACTTTAAATAATTCTTCGTTCCCGAATAAAAATAGCATGCTACCTTTCTCTCATCGTGTGCTGACTGTGCTTGGGCGGTAAAAAGATGGTTGGTGGGCTTGGATGAAAACTAGAGCGGGTGGAGAAAGCCAAGAAGACTATAAGAAGCAGGCCAAGACCCGCTCCTACCGTCTTCCAACCCGTAGAAAACCGTTGAATTGCCATTGCGAGTACTGCACCATGAGTAACTTGATCAACCTGAAGCAGCACTCCAAAGGCGCTTTCTCTTCGCATTTCAGCGTAAAGAATTATGAGTCACAATCGTTTAGCCCATCGTGTGCACAGAGATTGTGTACACCTTGACATACAGCCCGCACGGACATGCTTTTTAACAGGGCCGTTACCACTGAACTATACCACTACGTGGAACGGACGGCGCGTGTGATTCACCGAAGCCTCGTCATTGTATAGCGCCCCCTATCGTATTCACCCAAGAAAACGAATGCCTTCAATGCATATCTATGTGAACGTATGGAGGTGTTCATGCACCCGTGGTAATGTTCAGTGGTGTCATGATTTTCATCGCAAGAATACTGAAAATCTAAATCCATAATCATCAATGTTACACACAGCAACAGATTATTCAAAGGAAATTTAATGTTAGGACTCTAACAGTGCCTCTATAGTTTGATGTTTTTTAATAACTTCATCTTCTCTCTCCTTCATTCTCTCTGACTCATCACTCTCTGTCATTTCCTCTTACTCCTTCTATTGCTCTTTCTCTCTCTATAATTTCCTCTTACTCCTTTTATTACTCTTTCCCTTTCTTAGTCTATTTATTACTCTCTTTCTCTCTCCCTCTTATTACTACTCCCCCTCATTTTCTCTTCCTCTTTTTATACCCGCCCCCCCCCCCCCTCTCTCTCTCTTTATCATGCAATACACACAAAAAATGCATTGGCACACATAGTATTAACTATAAATAATATAATTACAAATAAATACAACAAAAACAACATAAAAAGTAACATTAAGATATTACTTGATGAAAAATAATTCACCAAAACATAGTGAAACCCAACGATAAAAACATATGAATGAAAAAAACAAGATTCGATCATCATCAGTAAATTGAGTATAGGAAGAAACACTTCACGTACAAAGACACTAGAAGAACGGAGGGGAGGGTGGGGGTAGTGAATGTGGCAGTAGAAAAAATATATTGTTTTCTGAAACATATCAAATCGTGAATTGGTTATGAATTGATACACCATAAGGCACAAACTGAGATTGATTAATTCTATATGTCAGTAATGTAGTATGAATATATAAATAATAGACTGGTAGAGTTGACATTACTGGGCTAAAATATTTTAAAAGATACAATTCTGTAGTTGTCTAAAACAAAATTTCAATTTTCAAAGTTGAGTTGAAGTAAGCTGTGCTCTTGTGACACATCAATTCACACAAAAGCATATCAAACAGAGTTTGGCACAAAATAGCACTTAGATTGCAGTCCATACATGTACAAAAATATAAGTTGATAAACATAAATTAAAACCCAAAAAAAAAAAACATTTCCAATATTGACTAATATTACATTGTAGCGAAAAAATCAGTAATTAGCTGACGTAAGAATTTTCAAAAAGATATAATATTGTAATTGCACAAAAAACAAAGTAAAATGTTGCATAATTGCAAGGTGGAATTGAGGTAATTAAGGGAAGATTGTCTGAACAATTGTGTATACTTCATATACAATGTAGATATCAGTTCAAAATAAACAATATTTTAATATAAAATAAAGTGAAGCACACCACTGCTTGACACATAGATTGTTGGCACAGCAGACTCGTGGAGCTTAACACGTAGTCCAAACCTATGGAAGCTCTCTGATGTGAAGTGCTTGGAACATAGAAAAGACCTGGCAGTTGGCATCCATCTGTCCTGTTCACCACCCATTTTCTCAACAGATCTGGGGTGCAGTAAGGAAACCTAAAAAATGAAAAAAAAAAGTGACTACAATTAATTGAAGAAATGGTGACATAAACAATCAACGTGATCAAGAGAATGGTAGACTAGGTTAGTCCCATGGAACATACATAGATCTATGCGCCACTCTCAAAAAGAATGGAAGCAATATTTCAGCTCACCACATTCAGGAGGATTTCAAAATAAGTCAGTCTAACATTACCATGATTACTGTGCATGTAATTGGTTTAGTGGTATAGTTCAGTGGCCGTTACTCGTGACCTTGTACCATTGTTGCTTCGCAGTCTATCGGCAGTACCAATTTTACGTTCGACATACACAGGACAATGGCAACACGTGCAATTCTTTCAAAAATGTCAAGGCCTTTCAAACTATCTCATGACACTTTAACTAAATCAGGAATGAAACGAGGTGAAAGCTGAATTGATGTTCTTTACTCTCATATAGGTTCCATGTCGGAACTTTATGATTGAGTCTCACCATATATCACGCACGGTATTCACAGGATTTACCGAAAATGTCCATAACTCTTCCAAAAATGTAGGGGCTTTAAAAACTATTGCATGACACTTTAACTAGCTCATGATTTATATGAGGTGAAAGCTGCATAGTTGCTCTTTACCCCCATATAGGTCCCATGTCGGACCTTTTTGATTCAGTCTTACTGTTGCAATTTAAATTCAGGGCTCAGACCGGCATATGACGCACGTTATTCATTAGAATTTACCGAAAATGGCCATAACTCTTCCAAAAATGTCGGGGCTTTAAGACCTATCGCATGACACCTTAACCAGCTCTTGATTTATATGAGGTGAAAGCTGGATAATTGTTCTTTACCCCCATACAGGTCCCATGTCGGAACTTTTTGATTCAATCTTACTGTTGCAGTTTGAATATAGGGCTCAAACCGGCATATTACGCACGGTATTCACCAGAACTCCATAACTCTTCCAAACATGTACGGGCGTTAAAAACTATCACATGACACTTTAACTAGCTCATGATTTATATGAGGTAAAAGCTGCATAGTTTCTCTTTACCCCCATATAGGTCCCATGTCGGAACTTTTTGATTCAATCTTACTGTTGCAGTTTGAATATAGGGCTCAAACCGGCATATTACGCACGGTATTCACCAGATTTACCAAAAAAGGCCATAACTCTTCCAAACATCTAGGGGCTTTAAAAACTATCACATGACACTTTAACTAGCTAATGATTTATATGAGGTAAAAGCTGCATAGTTTTTCTTTACAACCGTATAGATTCCATGTCGGAACTTTTTGATTCACTCTTACTGTTGCAATTTGAATTTAGGGCTCAGACCGGCATATTACGCACGGTATTCACCAGATTTACCGAAAATGGCCATAACTCTTCCAAAAATGTCGGTGCTTTAACAACTATCGCATGACACTTTAACTAGCTAATGATTTATATGAGGTAAAAGCTGAATAGTTTCTCTTTACCCCCATAAAGGTCCCATGTCGGAACTTTTTGATTCAATCTTACTGTTGCAGTTTGAATATAGGGCCCAAAACGGCATATTACGCACGGTATTCACCGGATTTACCAAAAAAAAAGGCCATAACTCTTCCAAAAATGTAGGGGCTTTAAAAACTATCGCATGACACTTTAACTAGCTCATGATTTATATGAAGAAAAAAATGAATAGTTGCTCTTTTCCCCCATATAGATCCCATGTCGGAACTTTTTGATTCAATCTTACTGTTGCAGTTTGAATATAGGGCTCAAAACGGCATATTACGCACGGTATTCACCAGATTTACCAAAAAAAGGCCATAACTCTTCCAAAAATGTAGGGGCTTTAAAACCTATCGCATGACACTTTAACTAACTAATGAATGGTATGAGGAAAAGCTGAATTGTTGTTCTTTACCCCCACATAGGTCCAATGTCGGAACTTTTTGATTCAGTCTTACTGTTGCAGTTTGAAGTCAAGGTTCAGACCGGCATGTTACCCACGGTATTCACCAGATTTACCGGAAATGTCGAGGCCTTAAAACTTTAACTAGCTCATGATTTATATGAAGTAAAAGCTGTTGGAGTTGTGGAGGTCGTTGGTCTGCGTGGAGTCGTTTGTCGAGTTGGAGTGGTGGAGGTCGTTGGTCTGGGTGGATTCGGAGTGGTGGAGGTCGTTGGTCTGGGTGGAGTAGCTTGTCGATTTGGAGTGGTGGAGACCGTTGGTCTGCGTGGAGTCGTTTGTCGAGTTGGAGTGGTGGAGGTCGTTGGTCTGGGTGGAGTCGTCTGTCGAGTTGGAGTGGTGGAGGTTGTTGGTCTGGGTGGAGTCGGAGCGGTGGAGGTCGTTGGTCTGGGTGGAGTCGTCTGTCGAGTTGGAGTGGTGGAGGTCGTTGGTCTGGGTGGAGTCGTCTGTTGAGTTGGAGTGGTGGAGGCCGTTGGTCTGGGTGGAGTCGGAGTGGTGGAGGTCGTTGGTCTGGGTGGAGTCGTTTGTCGAGTCGGAGTGGTGGAGGTTGTTGGTCTAGGTGGAGTCGGAGTGGTGGAGGTCGTTGGTCTTGGTGGAGTCGGTTGTCGAGTTGGAGTGGTGGAGGTCGTTGGTCTTGGTGGAGTCGTTTGTCGAGTTGGAGTGGCCGGAGTGGAACTCGTTGAAAATGGAGACAACGGAGGCCAATCCGCAGTCATCTCGAGAGGTAAGGGAGCTGTCGATGACGTCCTCCTCTCTACCCGCACTGCTGTAGCAGAAGGCTCACCTTGCCACAGGCTCGTCGTCATCCTCTAATAGATCACTTTGAGCAGGCGAGGAAGAACTGTGCACTCGCTCAGATGAAGCCCATCACGAGCCCAGAGCCTTCTGTCCTCTGTGGGGAAGAAGCTCGTGCTGTCAATCCAAGAAACACCCTCCTCTCGGTAGATCATGGAGAAGGCTTGGTTGAACTCCTTGACGAGGTGTTGCTTTTAGTCTAGCCGAGGAGCGATGCTAGTTGCAAGAACCTATGATAAGTCCATATCAAATAACAATTTCATTTCAGTAACAATAATCATTTGCCACAATCTTTTAACTTCTAAATAATCAAATAGAATGAGTTGTTATATTCATGATATGTATCTCAATTAAATAAGTGAAATTTAGTGAATGAAACCTCTACTCAATCAAACAAAGGGAAAACATCGATAGAAAAGTTTGTGTAATAATAAAAGAGAAATGATTAACCATATGACCAACGATATCTAATTTGATTGTTGAAGATTGTCACTTGAGAAAAAAAAAACATAACGAGATGACCAAAAATCTTTTTCAAGGCCCTTGAGAAATTCGCAAATATTCGAGAACAAAATAAAGCTTTGTACTTGTTTCGTAGCTAGCAGATCAATGGCGTGGTAAAAGCAGAGGTTGCGACAACAAGATCAATAACAAAAAATGGGCATACATGTTGTAAGGCTTTATCAATACGGGTATAGACTAACAATGGTGTCACATGAAGTGCTGATTCTAAAAGACTTCGGAATTGACGACAGGCATTCTCTAGAGATGTCGCTGCAAATCCAATGTTGTTAGTCCCTGCGGCGACTACTGCGATGTTGGGCCCACGTTTCCAGTTGAAGTCGAGGAACTCTTCCGCGACATGGCGACAGGTCCCTCCCAGCGTGCTGTTGATGACGAGTTGGATAGGCCCTCGCGGTAGCTTCACATTCCCCTGAACCACTGGTCTTAGTTGGCTGTCTCCGAAGATGTAGGCAACCTGCAATTAAATGAACAAATTAAAACAATTGTTTTGTAATGTTTTCTTTTGTAATAATTGTTTTGTAATGAAACCGATATTTATATATTGAAAATGGGTTTTCCCTTTACAATCATTGGTGGCCCCCTGAGAACTAGTGTCCTCTCAAGAGGACATACGCCATTGCCCGTATATCTTATAGCATTTACACTTTTTACACAAACTTCCTTTGAAGCCAGATTCTATGTTCTATCCATTTGGTACACTAAAATGTGACGGAAAATTAACATTTGATATACGGGCACATTCATTCCTATGAAATGCTTTTAATGATCAAAATGCAAGAACACACATTTCAATGCATATAATGGGATAACGTGATGTTTAGTGTTTAGTATATTAGATATAACATTCGCAGCGAAAACTGAAAAAGAATACTATTTAAAACAATTATGGATGTTGTATCCTTCAACATGAACATTAGAAGCACTATTGCTTTAGTATGCTTATAATGTGATACCACATTATCAGTAAAGTTTGAAGAACAAATATCATAACATGGTATTGTAGACTATACGCACATGCACCCTTCAAATATCAAATGTCATATTACCGAACGATCCCTGTCGATGACAACGATAATGGTTTTGTTCTGCTTGCCGCTGATATCTAGATCCCAAATCTCCGCCTTGCTACCTTTTCCGCTTCCACGCCCAGCATCCCAAGCTCCAAACGCCGATGAGCTGCCGCATCTTCCCGTCGATCGCATCATCCATCGGGAGGCCATTTTCTTGCACTGCAATCTGTATCTTGGACACGAAAATAAAAATAACTCGGAAAGGGCAATGTGAGTATCAACGACTCGATGAAACAAATCAAAACTAGAAATCAGCTCAAGATAAACTATAAAAAGTAAACAACTAAAAGTACACGTAAGTAGAAGCGTTCTGGATAACAGTCAACGGCTATTAAAAGCGATGTGAATCCTTCAGATGCCAACGATCAAGTGTGACTGCGTAACCGAATGTCTTCTCATTCTTACCAAACGTGTAAGAGTGCTGAAACTAGATTACATTATTAACCAAAGCGATTATCGATATTTTTAGAAACCGGTACCCACTGATGTATGCCCGCGTTAAAAGCCGTTATTGTCATAATTGTTAACACATTTCTCATTGTACTTCGCCGCGCTCTATATACATCCTGTTATTCAACAAAGGTATCAAGTAGCTGTATAAAGCGCGCGCGAAGTTTAAAGGCACCGAAAGCTACATTTTGGAGCTAATAAGATTAACTCCCTTTGTTCAACGTCGATGGCCGTGTGTCAATCAAAGAAGACCTGTCACTAGATTGTCACTTTGTGAATCCAAGACATGGAATAAAGTTTTACAAGATTATGAATGGCATTTGCGTTAAAGTCCTAAAGGTTTGAGTCCCTGTTCAAATCCCAAGACACTAAGAATAGTTCCAGCCTGTAAAATTTGGGAGAGTACAGAACAACTCTTCAGCTTTATATCACTTATATGCATTGCCGGGAATATCCGTAATTTAAGTAATATGCCGGTTTGAGCCAATATTTCAAACTAGAACAGTAAGACCCAATTAAAAAGTTCGGACATGGGACCTACATGAGAGTAAAGAGCAGCTATTCAGCCTTTACCTCATATCAATCATGAATTAGATAAAGTGTCATGCGATAGTTTTAAAAAGCCCGACGGAGTTATGGTCATTTTCGGTAAATTCTGATAATGCCGGGGGGAAAGCGCAACTGTCCAGCTTTGACCTCATACTATTTATTAGTTAGGAAAAGTGTCATGCGATAGGTTTAAAAGCCACGACATTTTGGAAGAGTTATGGCCATTTTCGGTAAATCTGGTGAATACCGTGTGTAATATGCCGGTCTGAGCCCTGACTTCAAACTGCAACAGTAAGACCCAATCAAAAAGTTCCGACATAGGACCTATATGGGGGTATAGAACAACTATTTAGCTTTCACATCATATAAATCATGAGTTAGTTAGAGTGTCATGCGATATGTTTAGAAGCCCCGACATTTTTGGAAGAGTTATGGCCATTTTCGCTAAATCTTGTCAATACCGTGCGTAATATGCCGGTTTAAGGCCAGATTTGAAACTGAAACAGTAAGACCCAGTCAAAAAGTTCCGATATGGGACCTATATGGGGGTAAAGAACAGCTATTCAACTTTAACCTCATACCATTCATTAGTTAGTTAAAGTGTCATGCGATAGCTTTAAAAGCCCCTTGCGTAAACATACCAATATGCAGGTATCAAATTTGGAACAGTAAGACCTTAACAAAACGTTTTGGCAAGTGATCGTACATCAAAATGAAGAAGAAATCCTAAGCTTTCATCTCATATAATTGTTATTCTTTTTACATACCGTACGATTATCTTACAATCACTTTTATCCCCTTACAGAGATCGTGAAAACATTTTTTCTTTTCTGTTTGACCCTTAAGACACCATAATCCCCCCTTATTGGTCGCGGCTCATTTGCATACTATTGGTCGCCAGTTTCAAGGAGCGAAATCGAAACCTGCGATGTACGGTTTTACGAAGTGTCGAATCACTATTCGACATTTCGTAAAAATGCTAATGGCCGTTCGATGGTTTGCTCAAAACAAAGTCAGCTGGTTTCTACAGGAACTGAGTCGAAGTTTGATCCCAAACTTTGTCAGTAGGAAGAGATCGATATGTAGTATCTGAATAAACAAAAAAAAATCCAATTCGAAAATTTTACCCTAAATTGACTTATTCGATGGTTCGTAAAAACGGTGACGACTTGAAAAGATAATATAAAATGAATAGCCTTGACGTTTGCCTGCACTTAAATAAGCGAGTTCATTATTTGGATCAATCCATGTCAAATCAAAGAGGTGAAAGAAATGGAGTCGGCACGAAATGTAATTCATTCCTACAGCAGTCGCGTGCATTGATATCACAATGGAATATTTTACGCGTATGGCTCTTTGATCGAGGTAGATCCGCCGTCAAACAATCATGACAAATTTTGGATGCATTTAGAGGAATTCTGTATGCGCAGAAGATTTTAGAGTCTCTTCATTTACTGAAGTGCATGTGCAGTAGTCATATAATGATACGATTCTGTGAATTTCAGATTATATTGTTGCTCCTTTTTTTTTTTTTTTTGGTTTTGTTTTTGATAAATCGAGAATACTGTTGAAAACATGTCAGAGAAATGCCTCCATATCGCACATTTGGTAATCATATTTCCTTGCAAATATAGTGTAAATCGTTTTTGAGTGTTTCACCTTCCATGGAAACAACCTCGATTTCATGTGCAGAGATGTCCAAAAAAGTTACGGACCAAATTCTTTCGACAATTTTATCAAAATTTCCCTTCGCTCACCCCAAATCTTATTTCCAGTGAGTGTAATAAGATCAGCTATGAACTTCCAGCGAAGGCTGAACGGTTGAAATATTTCTCAAACCAAATTTTCTTTTGTTATTCAGAGGAAGGCACTTCCTAATTAGAAATACAGCGTATTGTTTGAAACACCTGAATGTCTTGAATTTTTATGAGGCGGCGGTCAAAGTCGAAGTCTATCCTAGCGCAGTCCACCCATGATAGGTCCATGGTCAAATCAACCAATGGTGTTAACAATCTATCGGCAGCGCTCGCTGTTTCTATTCAAAATGTGAGGGTTTTAGTTTTTCGTCTCGCGAAATCTCGATTGCAGATTTTGCTGCACTAGATTATGAATGAATTCGACATGCTCGCGAGATCATTTGCTGGTGTCTTCTGTAAGCAAACTGATCACGAATTTTTAAGACAGGGAACGAGATTAATTCTTTCTTAATAAGTATTTTCATTTTTTTTCGAAATCCGCAAAGGAGTTTTTATTTCATTTGCTTTCAAAAACAGTCCTCATTTTTTTTAAATAATGTAAGCTCTCAGACTTTGCTGGATCTTGACCCTTCTGCAAATTGGACGGTAACACCAGTTACAGCTTTGGAAAGCTAGTACTCCAGCGCAGATTTTGATTCCAATTTTGGGGGGGCTCAAAAATAAAACATTTGTGCTATTCGTCTTCAAAGTGACACAAATTTTCAGAAATCATACGGACTTAGCAACCGATATTCGCAGTACAGCCAGTCCACAGCCAGCAGAAAACGTGTATTTTATTTTCAGCTCGGTAGTCGTGACCTTCACTTGACCTCTCGAACCGCGGAAAAGGTCGAGCTCCTTTTCAAACTGCGATATCACCATGAATAAACCATATTTTCGTACACTTTCTTTTGCAAATGTATGTAGGAGGTCCAAATTTACCAGGTGTGAAAAAGCTTTAAATTGAAACAGGCAGAAAAATATTGCCAATTCGAGAATGTTGTTCTTGCTAATTGTTATTATGACGTCATCAATTTACAGCGTGCGGGCTAGGCTCTTTAAAAATACGCGAACGCGCGTACAAAATCAAATGACAGAGCCGCGCGCACTTTATTAGTATTTTAATTCGTGCTGTGTTTGTATTGCATTAGCACATGTATCGCACGTAACAAATGCACGTGGGATAATCAAATATGGATGTGACTCGTTACGGAATGATCAACGGAATGTTTTTCTGGAGTAAAACGCTACATTTTGCACCTTAGTATTGTGGACAAAATGCAAGACGAAGTCTATACGTACATCGGAATTCAGTTCTGCATCTATCTTTCTTTATTTTGTTTATTCCTATTTTGTTTGTCTCTTCGGTCAATTGTTTCCAGAAATCGCTCGCGCCGTACTCGCCACATGCACACTACTAACGTGAGAATTAATCGCAACAGAAGACAGCGGCCTGCCAAATCATTTGAACACCCTTCCGTGAAGCAGAACCGAGTCCAAGCTGCAGGCAGACGAACTGGCGAAGCGGAAGCTACTGCCAACGTAAATGTAAGAAGGTGGTTCGACATTGACTGGGTTGGAGAATATACCAGGCGGTTTGAGGAAGACGAACCTGCAGTGCAAGAGAGGGAGTGGATAGACGCGTCGTAAAGCAAGACAGACGTAGACGAGGTAAGACAGCGGCAGGGGCCAGCTGGCTGCCCCGGTGATGAACACGTCTGCGTTTGTGGCATAATGATTTAGCACTAATAAACTTGGCTGAATAAAAACACAATGATAGACTTGAGACATATCAACAATGAAAATGGAATGGGGTCAGGAGTTAAATTCAAGCTGTTACATCATTGAAGAAGCCACACAAATGAATGAAGTAGGCTAGCTGTGCGATGAAGAAAAGGGGAAAAAAGAGTCTAATTGTATTATTAAAATCTAAATGATGTTTAAACAGCCTAACAACAACATAGTTATCATGGGCTAGGACCTGGGGGTATGGGTATTATGCACTTTACCGACTTGAGTCCCACCTCTAGCAACGAGGTTAAAAAGGTTAGCAACGAGTGCCTGACGTCATCTAGATCAATCCCCGATGTGAACTGACTTGAGTGATTGGGTCCCGGACCTGGCCTAAATCTTCTTTTTTTCAGTCTGGCAGGTTCATCCGAATTTTGGCACGGCGGATTTATATTTAGATATAGGGCTATACTTTGTTAGCACATTTTCACGTTAACATGCAATGTCACATTATCAATGTACACTGGTTCTCGTACTTTAAGCCACCGCAGACTTCTCACCAGTTCACTCCGGTGATGATAATAATTTTTTGAGGCAGTGTCAATGACGTCGGGTGCTTGTTACTAACGTAGACTACTTACTGCTTAAGGCTGTGACATAATGTCGCTGTCAAAACGCACAAACCCTTTCAATATACCAAAAGGTCTAGACTAACGACAAAGATCTGAAGTTAGGCTGTGTGATAATTAATGTCATGGCTCGTTGATTCGTCTCTTGAATTATGCACACAAATTGCGTGGATGATTGGACGAGAGCAGTACATTGATTTAAAGTCTAAATAAAGTCTTTGATCTACCGTGAAATGGTTGGCCCCGTAATCACCAAATTATGTGTTCACACGGCTCAAAATTTGTAATTTTTTCTGGATTAATCCGTAAAATTTTACCAAAAAAAGCTTTGCCTTGTTTGTTTTCTAATTAGTGAAGAAACATGACAAATCTTTTTTTTCAATGCGTTTAACATAATCTATGAATTTGTGTTATTGATGTACATTGAAAACTATGTTAAAGGTCACTACACTGTTAGATCTACAAACATTTGACTTTCCGGTGGTACTTTAAATTCATTATTTATGGAAATTGATAATTTTGTTTTTGTATGATGAATAAAGAATTGAATTGAAATAAACTTCTTCAGCTATAAAATACCTTATAATATCAATACATGAACCATTTGTTTTCAAAAAGTATGACAGAACTTACCAGCAAAAACGCATTTTAACGCGCAGCAAAATAAATCCGCAAAACAATAAGATGCAGAAAAAGTAGATAATGTTTTATTTCGTGTGCTTGAGTTTTATGGCACATATACTTTTGATAATATAAAGATAATTTAGACATTTTATAGGTTAAAGGCTTTCAAATACATGTAGACCCTAATTAACATTTTTTTTTGTCAAATATTCACCGTCAGCCTGAGCAAAAAAATAAAGTTCAACCTACACATTTGAGGGAACTATCTAAGGAAATAAATTTTGATGAATAGGAACTAGGCCTATATGTAATATACATCGTACATGTGGTACTTAAAAAGTACGTATAAAGTATTCAGGGGTCAAACATTTTCTAAGGAAAGCCAAACCGTTTTGATCAAATTATATTGAAGTTTTGCATTCAAGGACATAATTGTGCGTGTATTTTTTTTCCTGTAGTCAACATAGTGAAGATATTGACACGATATGTGATCGCAACGTCAAACTCTACTTTTTCCCTTCCGCACCTGCAGAGTTTCTCGTTAATAGTCTCAGTGACCTGAAACAGACACGGCATCATTCCCAGGGGAAGGATGGGGTGCGTGCAGTCCAGAACGGTCGGAGCGGACGACGACGACGAAGAGCTCGACTTCATGATGCACGGTGGCGGCATGACTCCGACGGTGATCCTGGAGAGTGCTTCCTGGGCGCCCGGTGAAACCATCTGCCTCCAACAGGGTCCGGACGGGGTGAAGAGATGGCCCACGGCGACCATCCACACGCGCGAGAGCGCTAACACCAGTAGCAGCAATAAGAAACCCGCCGCAAATACCCCTGCACCCGTCATGCCCGCCAACCCGGCGACCATCGATATAGGGACGTACGATGTTCCGATGCTGTCGAAGTTACTGCAAAACTGCCAAACAGACTCGACGGACACACCGCTCGCTCCCCAAGGCCCAATGCCGTTTATGGCACCGCCTTCAGTCGCGAGAGAGTGCGCCGCCAAGGCTTCTATCAAATCCATCACATCGAGAGTGATCGTGACGTCACCGTTCGATTCCAATGTCAAGTTCAGAGTGGAGGACCCAGCTTATATGGTGTTCGGCCTAGAAGCCTTCTCCCGAGGTTCAGAGATGATTACGTCCGATGACACAATTTGGCCCGTGAAGAGAGAACTGATGAAGAACTACAAGAGCGTCAAATCGTTGGATCAACACGCCCTCAAGGTAACACACATTTTACGGTTGCTCCTTTCAACCTATGCTTATGGAAAAGCTGTTTGGGCGCATAATGTATGGAAGTTATTTATGGAAGCCATATAGTCTTGCAATCTTTCAAATAATACTTCATTAACAACTTTAAGAATTTACCACAGCCCTGTGACAACATTTAAGAACGTTGTTGTTTGCCACCACCCACTTTCTTTTCCTGCAGCCCTTCAAATCACAGAGTAAGGAAAATTAACTGGAAAGAGTGAGATGAAGTAGAACACCGCGGAAGAATATCTGCTTTTGGCATTGCCTGATGTCCATTCGTTTTTTGCGTATATTGTAGAGTTTCGTCCGCCAGTCTTTGAGTTATAAACTGTTCATTTCATTTTTTTCAGGCAAGCATAAGTTGGACGAAAGTGAGTAATACAGTACATGTACTAGTAGAAGTAGTAGGGATGCTCGTCGTAGTAAAAACAAAAGTAGTAGCAGTAGCAGTAGCAGAAGTAGTAGTAGTAGCAACAGTAGAAGTGGTGGTAGTAGCAATAGTAGAAGTAGAAGTAACCATCAGTTCTCATCTGCCAAGGTACCCTGTAGTCTGTTCTATACACAACAAAATACTGCTCCGTTTGTGTGATCCGTGTGTATAAGACTGGTGTTAATTTCTGACTGGGTGGGGGATGCATCAATATCACAAAAACGGGCAATAGCTTCATGTAGGTTCTCGTGTTCCGGATTCTCCCGCAGGCTGCGGACGCGTTGCGAATGAGCAAGCCCCAGCAAATCGTGAGCTACCTGACGAAGCCGGCCAAGACAGACTTCCAGAAGTTCCGTGTCATCTTTCGCTGGGTGGCTCACGCCATTGCCTTCGAGAACGCGGGATGCTCGCTCGGCCAAAAGCCGGACAACTCCCCGTTGGCTGTCCTGCGGGCTGGCCGAGCTGACTGTTGCGGCCACGCTAACCTCCTCAAGTTTCTCAGCAGGTATAGTTATGTCATGTGCCATTACATTGAGCCCCAAGTATCGGACTGTGTATGTTCTTCGTGTATTAATTTGCAAAAATTGTTCTCAATGACCAGTTGACTCTTCATCGTTAAATCACGTGCCAAGGAAAATTCCACTTTCTTGGGGTTACGCTACAGTGTGTTTTCCTTGTGCTACAATGTCAAATTATGGGTTTATTGTTCAAGGGTATTGTGTTCCTTTCTGATTAAACAGCAGTCAACCAATTCGATTGTCCCCTTTAGAGGGACTGCTGTCGTGATCAACAGTTAAACTATCTCTTGACAAAACAATATTTCATATTCATTCATTCATGAACCAGATGATGTGTTCCTATTCCAACAGTGAAGCGGGACTGACATGTGAGGTCGTCGTCGGGTACAACAAGAATATCCAGCCCGGAAAAGCCCCGAGCGTCCATGCCTGGAACCGAATCCGGCTAAACAATAAATGGTACCTGGCCGACTGTGCGTCTGCGTCCCACAAATCAGGTACTAGTAACATTAATCGTTTCTTCTCTCTCTCTCTCTCTCTCTCTCTTTTAATGTTTTGATGCGATTATGTGATCTTGTTTTAGCGATGACCAAAGGGCTAGTATTGGCGTTAAAGGAAGAAGAGACCCCTTGGAGAATCATCTACACGTTCAATATTGCCATTTCCATTCAGATAAGCTTTCTTTTTTTCAAATGGTAGCAGAATGATTTTTGTCATCATGCTTTTGCACTGTCATCTGTCATGATATTCTTTTACTCTCCAAACTCTCGCAACAGCCTCGTCTTGCTGCCCAGATAAATACCGAGAATATGAGTTTATGGGAGAGCTTCGGTACTTCAACTCGCGGCATCTACCAATGCCGTTCAACAGATACGGCGAGAGAGTGCCCTATGCCTCCGTCCAGCAATTCAATTGTCAGCCCACGTACGGAGCTCTGGCGTCAGTGTGCGAGCTACAAGTTTTGAGTCACACCATGGGGGTGATTCGAGCTGACAAGGATAACCGAGTGCAGATCGACATGAAGAGTTCCTTGCCCATGATGACTTGGACGTCACTGACGACGTCGACGGACTTTACCGATTACCGGGAGCACGCGGTGCAGTGGTGGCACGGAGACGTGCTGCATAACGACATCTACCTCCCACGACCCGGCACGTGGGAGTTCAAGATTTTCGGCCAGCTGGTGTGCGACCGCGGCAAGGAGCGGGACCCCTATGCACTCGTCCCCCCGACTGTTGTCGACACGGGCCACTGTCACTTGATCACCTTCACCATCATCGCGCAGGGCAACAAGTCAAACCTGCCATGGATCGCTCACGACTCTGGTATGTGCGGGATGTCGATCACCTGCAAGATAGTTCGACCCCTCAGTCATGTGTCACCATTTGTGGATGCCGACGAGAACGGCAAGGCCGTCATTGCTTTCATGGCACCCGACTACCGCATCAAGATGGTTTACCGATTCTTCAACGTGGAGACGCACCATCGGTTCATTGCTAAGCAGGTGTATATGGAGCGAGTCGGCGACAGAGTGATTGCCCATGTATTCTGTCCTGCCCCAGGGCGGTACGTCATTCGACTGTTGATTAACACGAGCGGCAAAGAGTACAGTCGGCAGGGGGAGTACCTCATTAATGACACCAGCTCCGGCAAGGAGGAGCGCTCCATGAGGTTCTCGCAGACCATGGGCTACCACGTATGGGGTCCGAACGAGAACTTCGCCACCTTCGACCTCAAGATATCGTCGGGGCAGTCGTCGTCAACGATCGTAGCCATCGACGGAGAGGTCCATCTACAGATCAGTTGGCCTTCGAGCAGGGATCTCTCGCTGTCGTGCTGCCTGCAGGATGTGCAGAAGGAGGACCGCCTTCAAGCCAGGAGGGTGCTCATCTACACCACCAGTGACTCGGATGATTCCGTGTCCTTCACAAACTTCCACATCCGGATGAAGGAGACCGGCTTCTTTGTGATGCAAGTCTACGCGCGGACCAAGGACTCGGCAAAGCACCTTCGCATCGCCGGCTGGCTGATCGTCGTCAACAAGAAGTCTACCAAACCTCGGTTCCCGGTGGAGGGCCTCGTGTGCGGGCCCAACGACGTCTTCTTCAAGCTTGGTATGAGGACCACCAGCCCGTCCAAATTGGAGACGACCAACGGCAAGGGATGTATCGACATCACGTACGACTCAGAGTGTGAGAAGACCTTTCGATACGAAGTCACGTCGGCCAACCATGATCGGTATGAGGACGTCATCAAGGTGACATCGTCCGCTATCAAACACGACTCTATCTACGTCACGTCGTTCAACTTCGCACTCCCAGCACCGAATGTTTACGCGATTCGGCTCATGGCCGTCGGAGAAGGCAGCGAATGGAACACGATAGGCACGTGGATTGTCATCTTCGACCTCCCGACTTGCAGTTCATCCTACGTGCAAGTCCGATGTTGATACCCTGACTGCATACCCGAAAGTGGTGGGAAAGAAAACGTAATCTTTGCACGACCGCTCTTGAAATGACGTGTTGTGAAAGTATAGCTGCTCTGTTTGGGCTCACCTGATGGATATAGCGCGATTGTAAACTCGAGAAAGTTTTGAAAACTCTCAACTGTGCTGTTTTCACCAAAATGTGTGCGATGAAAACAATATTCTCGTAAGTCCTTACATGTATAATTTCATTTTCAAGATTTTTTTAAGAAGTGCTATCGTAACACGTTACGTTATTTTGAGCATATTTCAGTATCGACATCAACATGACCTAGTGATAGTAAATGTGAACAGGTTTAACCTTATCCGCGTTAAATGTATTTCATTTTATGTTGCTTTTAATGTAATGATTTACTATAGTTTTGTCAGGAGGAACAGACTAGCAATTATAGTTGGTTGCATAACTTTCGTGCCTTTTGCAGAACGCGTCACTGATTTAAAATCGTTCGTGAAAAAAAACGATAGGAAAATAAGAGAAAGAACATGTTTGTCCTCCATTTGAAATAAATTTACATCCGCTTCTTTGTTCACTGTATGATGTTGGATTTACTTCACACACAGCAGAAGTAATACTTTTGCTACAGAGAGAAGAGAGAACGTCAAATCAAATTATTTTCTTAATGTCTGACTTTCTTGATATGTTTATTCGATCATGTTGCCACATGAATTTGATTTAAGGAGTTTAATGAAATTGAGAATGCGTTCTCTGGGTTGGATGGGAAAACATTCATATTAACTTGACAGTTAGGAATAGCGTTGGTTAAGTAAGAGTATAGACATTACATTACTAATAAACTATGGGCGTCCAGGCAATGCCTTCCGATCATCCAGCACAGGCAGTTTTAGTTGGCCACGCGTTGTGACAGACTGGCAGCTGCTCTTAACATTAACCCTTTGAGTGTCAGATAAACTGCTGATCTATGTGACGTGTGTGCGTTGTTTGTGGGGAAGGAGGATCATGCGGCGCACAAAGGGTTGAGATACGATCGCGAGTGCGTCACGCCCATCTGGATGTTTCAGTAGGACAGGCAGATTCCAAGTCACAGTCACAGTCGTTTTACCGTTTTCTCACTGTATATGTCTCTATTTTATCTCTCTATTATGTATTTTTCTCTTTCTTTCCCTTTCTAATTTCTCTCGTACTGTCACCCCTTTCCACTATCCCAAATTATCTTCCTCTCTCTCTCTTTCTCTCTCTCTCTCTCTTTCTCTCTCTCTCCCTTGTTCTCTGTCTCTCTTTTTGTCTCACACGCTTTATTTTTATTTGTCTGACTGCAGTTCTTTATTTTGCTCTATAAAAAAGTATCTTACATTCGGTATATCTCTCTGTCTATTACGATGTCCAATAATTTTGATTGGCAGTGATATTCTGTATATTGTTGCTGATCTCTTGCCCCTTGAACTCTAAGAATAAATTTTGGTCCTCGGTATTTCTTTAATCTTGAGAAAACATTATTAAACTTTCAGACAAATAACGTGTAATGTAGGTTGTTAGTATGTTGTCATATTGTAATATTAACAACATAATGTGTAAATATATGACAGAAAAGATATTGAAAAGAATTGTATCACTTTTTAATAGTTAATATATTTTTATTAATCGTAGTTCATCTTATTACATGAAGAAATCCCGTTGTGATTGGGCTCAAATCAATAATTTGAAATAGTGAAATTGGACATAAATGGTCTGAAGAAAGCAATTGTTTTAGATTTCATTATCCTTCTATGAATACATGTACATTCCGATTTTCCAAAGAATAGAAGAAAGCACATGTTCCAATTTTCTTTTTCAGCAAATCATCATTTTATCAGCGATTTGTGTAATGTTACTATTAATGTGTCAATGGTAAGGCTTAAGTCCTTTCCGAGCGAATAAAAAGGAAAGCGAGAAAGAGTAATGTAAAGAAGGGGGAGGGGGAAAGAGCTGAGGATGAGTGTAAAAAGAAAAATAGTGAAGGAAATGAGAAGGAAGTGTACGGGAGGGGAAGATGGATAGAGAAGTGGTCAAACCGGAAAGTATATGGAGATAGAGGGGAAAACAATGAGAGAGCGAAGACGAATTTCAACTGTGGGAGCGTAGAAGGAAAAAAAGTTGGGGGGTGAAAGGAATTTGGGTAAGGGATAAAAGTGAAGTATGGTTGAATGACGAAGCTTTACGATTATTTTCCTAATGTTACATGACTCGGTATCATCTCGGACGAACATAGAGCCAATATGAAAGTAACAAGCTTCTTTTTTTTCTGTTCTGCCTATCCCATAATATGTATTCGCATAGTCAAACTGACATCAGAGACGTATTTCCCCATTCTCTTGATAAACAGCGTAAAATCAGGCCCATGACCCCATGTAATTGAAGATATATATTTTTTTCTCTGTCTCTTTTTCTTCTCCTTTATGATCATTTTTAGTTCCAACGTTGATGGAATTATGCGATTATAATTCGGATAATATGGGATGGAAGCAATTTGAATCCTGTCGCTAGGGGGCAGCGTTTAAGATCTATTTCGATTCATTTTGACAATGGGGCCTGATATTAAATGTCAATTTTTTTCTGTTTTTCAAAAATGGTTACTTACATCCCTTTGGGCAACATCCTGTCCCCTTTTCAACAACCTTGTTATAAGGTCAATACGAGAGCAGGGCAACTAAGTAAGAGAGAAGAAAGGAAGAGAGAGATAAGAGAAAAAGTTTAATTTATGCACAAACTAAACATTACCATGACGACCTACAAGCACAAGTGCTTATAATAGCATCACATGTTTATACAATGAAAATGTATTATTTGTTCTTTGGCATAGCTAGGACATTTTTTACATAGGAAACGATTATTCCCACATGAAAGGTTGTTAGGTGGTGTTATGTGAAGACATGTGATGCTATCATAAGCACTTGTAGTCATTGCAATGTTTAATTTGAGCCTAAATTTTGTCTATTATCCTGCTAATTTCTACTTTTGATGATATCACAAGGGGAATATTGAGTTAGATGACATTTTGGAGGCGGGGCTTATCAGTGCTGAGAAGAATTATTTTAAAATATAGGACACATATTTCCATTGAACAGTTATCAATTTTGTTGAGTTGCATCAACATAAGTCAACATACATTTTGATGCCAAGGGCCTTTTAAACTCGGAGAATGAAAAGAGAAACACAAGGGGAGTGAGGAATAAAGAAAGAGACCGGACGGAGGAATGGGGGAGCGATTGGGAAGGAGGTGATGGCGGAAGGAGAAACAGAGGGAGGGTGTAAGAAAACTTATCAGAAACCAATCACCCCCTTGGCATCCTAAAACGTGTAATGGAAGCAGAGCAAAGAACGTGAAGAAAAAGTTTAAAAAAAAAAAAAAATAGGTATAAAAGGAGAGTGGATAGCGGGGAAAACGGGTATGTAAGAAATAAATAAATAATAAAGAAAATAAGAACATGAGACATCCTGTCCTACAATAAAGTAGATGACATAATTATCTTAGCCTGCTGTCACTATAACTTTGTTGGTGCAGAGAGTGTGAAGGGCGTGTAGAATCCTGTCAAATGAATTAACGAGGATGACAATACGAAAGGAGAGGACGCTAACCATGGTAACCATCGTTACGAAGATGCTCAGAGATGCTTAGATAAAGCACAACCTGCTTGTCATGAATTGAAATAGAAGCATTCCGAACAAGTGATAAGAAGAATGGTTTGAGAAATTTCCTTCAAACGTATTCAGACACAGAATCCCATAAAGATGTGGCTCGGAGGACAGGCAGCAGAGAGGACGGAAGAATGATTTTTTTGTTTTTGTTTATCCATTGCCATTGATGTATCGGGTTTCGTGTTGGTTTGTGTGTGTCTGTCTGTCTGTGAGTATGTGTGTGTGTGTGTGTGTGTGTGTGTGTGTGTGTGTGTGTATGTGTGTGTGTGTGCGCGTGTGTGTACGGGCTTGTATGGACATACCATCGGGGACATTTTTGTGTTTTCAACTCAATAAAAGGGGACCTCCGACAAGTGGGGACGTCCCCGGTCCAGATCTCCTGTCCAATCAATTCCTCATCACATTTTAAACAAGTTTCATATAGTCAATGCATATTTTGGAAAAAGTCCACTTTGGGCCAATTAAACTCCAAATGTGTGTGTAGGGGGTAGGAAGTGTCCCCAGTAAGTGGATTATGCTCACGTTTTGTGTGTACTATGTCCGAAAAGGGCCCCGGTTAGTGGATTAAATTCAACATTTTAAGTGTATAACATCGCACACACACGTCCCCGCTTTGGCGGTAAAAGGTAAATGGGTCCCCACATTGACACACTACAAGAATGAGTGTGTGTGTGTGTGTGTGTGTGTGTATGTGTGTGTGGGAGCGTGTGTGTGTGTGTGTGTGTGTGTGTGTGTGTGTGTGTATATGTACTGTGTACAAATACATGAGGCTGACTGGCTGCCTCAAAACTGGCTTATTTCAATACTCTGAGATCACATTTTCTATGGGACCCCACCCAAACAACCTTTCACCACGAATTCCAGATTTTCAATGTAACAAGTCTTAACCTAAATATAGACTGCGTCAAGATATTACCTGACCAGCTTTCTTTTTAATTTGAGTCAAGAATCATACAACGCAAGGCCTGTGGGCGAAAAATGCATGTGTGCTAGGTGTTAAAAAAAAACTGTCAACACTTTTGAAAAGTTATTACAAATCATTTTCAACTAAAATCAAGCTGAAAATGACACATCATAAAACCAAGAGATGTCAAATTATTTAGAGACATGTTTTGTTACATTTCATAAACAACTGTCTTGTAATAATCCTTGGAATATTTAATGAGATTTTCATTTTTGGACATATTTGGATCTGAAAATGTATGTGTATGAGACAATCATTGCAGAACACAAAAATGACCGTTGTATATCACACCTGTTAATCCAGTAGCAATTTCCATCACAGTGTCATTAATAATGAACGATAGCAGAAAAGAAGTTGCATGTTGGCCTGTGTGATGCACAATGTCCATTGTTGTGTTCTGCGTTCATTATATGATACACACATACATGTATTTTCAAATGCAAATTTGTCCAGCAGTGAAAGTCTCATTAAATATTCCAATGATTTAATTCAGAACACAATCATGGCAATTGTGCATCACACATGCCAACCCGCAACTTCTTTGCTGCCAGAAGCATCAAGAATTATTAACGACACTGTGATGGCAGTTGCTAATGGATTAACAGGTGTGATACACAATAATAATTGCTGTGTTCTGAATTGATTATCTCATACACCAAATTTTCAGATCCAAGTTTGTCCAACAGGGAAAATCTCATCAAATATTCCATGAATTATTTTTTTTTTTTTAAATTACATTCCTCGACTTTATGATGTGTCAATTCAGCTTGATTTGAGTTGAAACTGATTTTTAATCATATTTCAAAAGTGTCAAAAGTTTTTTAACACCTTGTGTGTGTGTGTGTGTGTGTGTGTGTGTGTGTGTGTGTGTGTGTGTGTGTTTGGGAGAGAGAGAGACAGAGACAGAGAGAGGGGTGGGGTAAACATAGAGGAGAGGAAAGGAGGAATAGACGAAGAGAGGGAGACCGCGCTAGGAGCACGTCAGAGATATATATTCAAAGAGTTTGTCCAACTCTGTTTCAATACGCACCAGCATGGCGCATATTCGGTTGTTATAATGCTTGCCCAATGAAGCATCACGTGTGATGTCGTTCCATTGAACCCGAGTTGTCTAAACTCTGTGTATAGATGGCTCTGGAGCACGTGTGTGTGTGTAGCGTGAGATTAACGCTATCAAGGATGGTTTAAGTACATGGATGAACATCCCTTTAAACAAGGTTTGATTCCGCCACTTAATAATCATGATTGGCAGCTGCTCTCAGCAATATGATGCTTACGCGATTGCGTCACGTTCACCTGGATCATACACATTCCTGTACATGCAGACATTTCAGCTTTCGCTGCTGAACTTTTAATTTTGTCACAAAGCGCTTGTTATGTAGTTAATGAAAACAAGCGCACACGAAGTTTGATCCTGTTTGAGATGAAAATACCAGCTAAGGCGCCGCTGGGCACGTTTTTTTACGTTACTTTTCTGAAAGGGAAATATGTTAAAGTAACGTTTCATGCAATTTTTTAATTGAATATGATGCGAAACATTGTGAAATTGTGACTTTTGTACCGCAACTCGATATCACGTATAGAGTCTCTTTGCCATATTGTAACAAGATTCCTCAATTGAATCTTTATAGATGCATTGTAGGTATTACATGTCACAGTTGCGCAAGCATATGGGGTGAGGATATTTCCCCAAATTCTTTTGCGCATCCGATTTTGAATATACGCCAAATCCAGGCAAAAATCATCCAGAGTATCGACGGCATTGAACATATGAGATCAAACAGAAAATCTTTGTAAAGCATTCTTGTGTGACTGGAAGGAGAGTACAATGAATCTGCATTAATTAAACGGTTGATGGTACTCCACTTAAACATCCTTGATGCTATCGAGAGAGGACAGTGGGTGTATGCAAGGATGTTTAAATAATTAAATGCAGATTGGTTGTTCTCTTCTTCTAGTTTTACGAAAGAATCCTTTGAAAAGATTTTCTCTTTGATCTTTGACAAATCTACCAGTTAACATGTTTAATCAGCGGAAGCTAAAATGTTTGCATGTTTAGGAAATACATGACCTATTGTGAAATCCAAGTGGACATGACGCAGTCGCGTATGCATCATGTTGTTAAGAGCAGCTGCCATTCATGAATATTGAGTGGCACAACCATTCCTCGTTCAAATTAATGAATACCATTTCTCAAAACATCCTTGATGTGTGCATGTATGTTTATGTTTGTGTGGGAGCGTGAGTTGTATGCGTATGTGTGTGTGTGTGGGGGGGGGCGTGTGGGTGGGTAATGGGTGCGTACGTGTGCGTGTGTATGCATGCATGTGCGTGTGTGTGGGGGGGTAGGGTAATTTTAGTTTGGTTCATAGGATAGGGGTGGACGGGGGGCGGGGTGATGGGCAAGAGCATATTTTGATAAACTGATTTCATTCTTCTTCTTTTTTTACTTTGGAATGATTGTATACCATTGAATATGTAAATGTGTTTTCAATTGATTGATAATTGTATTCAATTTCCATTGCTTTTGTATACCTCAATTGAAGGTTATGATTTATGTAATGATTGTGTTTGAATGACATAAAAATAAAGATTACTAACAAAAAAAAAGTGTGTGTGTTGGAATGTGCGCGTGCCTTGCTTGCAAAGCATCACATGTATTGATTCATCCTAACTTCATTTTGTCTTTGAGCCACATTGCACAATAAGCCCTTGCAATTATCGTAACCGATCAAGCGTACTTCGACGCAAACACTCAGCCATCCGGTCATAATCCATACTTGTAACGATGGAACAAAGGAATTTCCAAGATGGAAGAATCCCAGTGTTTCAATGGGAGGGTTTGATCTCACTTGAGAAGAATTTGAAGAAACAAGCTTGAAACCTAAATCGGTCCAAACTACACCCGGGATTAATCCCTAAAGACTGCGACAAATTAACGATTTTCTTGAACCAAAATTAGAAAGTGACAGGTGACAAGTGACAAGTGACACGTATCTACCATGTCGTCAACAGGAGGACTTTAATAAACATTTCTTCATGATTTCCAAAGCCGCTTTAGTATTTCAGATTACATAATCATTTCTACAATGGGTTGATCTCGTCTAAATTGCATCAATTATGCATCAATTATTCTAACAGAGACTGAACGTAAACTGCACGTGTGAGACGTGTGAAAGTGTGAAAGTATTGGGCCATTTTAATATTAGTAATATACACTTGATTATGCCTATTCATTCTGTCTATCGACACTAAGTCGATAAGATTCATAATTCAAAATGTAGCTTCTCAAATTGACTGAGTTTAGAGTCTTTTATTTGTATACCCGATGGTGTAACGTACAGTAAGAACGGAGGGTAAATGTTTCAGATTAAAACAACCTTGACATCTAGTACGAGCTAACAACGGATAGTTTCCTTATGTTTACATAGACTGTACATTGAAATAAACACGATAATGATAAGTTTGCGTTCATAAATGAATATAGACAGTATTAATCAAGATGAGTGTAATCAAGATAAGATAGTGACGAGATAGAGAAGCAAAGAAATGCATAAGAATATCAAAGAAATGTGTGGAAAGTGGGGTGCACTTCAACTGGTTGCATCAAGTCAAATGAATGAGATGTCATTATAGAGAAAGATCAAATCATTGAGAGGTGGACCGAGTATATCAATGGATTGTTTGCTGATGATAGGAGTGTTTTGCCAACAATCAGCCGGCAAAATTGAGGGTCCAGACATTCTACAATCTGAAGTACATTATGTTGTGCAAAGTATGAAAAACAACAAAGCAATTGCATCTGATGAGATAAGTGTTGAAATGATCAAGAGTTTGGATGAGATGGGAATAGTGAAGTTGAATGAGATATATAAATCAGGAGATATACCTCCAGAGCAGTACAATGTGAATTGCACCGGACAATAAGCTTAATCAGCCATGTAGTGAAGATCTTGTTGAAAGTGCTGAAGAAGAGAGCAAGGAGTAAAATCAAACCAGAAATATGAAAGTTACAATGTGGTTTTGTTCAGGACTGTGGTACCAGAAATGCAATATTCATGGTAAGAATGTTGTCAGAGAGGGCTATTGAAATGAAGCAAGACTTTTATTTGTGTTTTATTTATTATACCAAGACGTTCGACACTGTCAAGCGTAAGGAGATGTTGAACATCTTGAGTGATATCAATGTTGATGGTAAGGATCTCAGAATCATCAGAAATCTTTATTGGAACCAGACAGCAGCAAAAAGAGCAGGTAATGATGTGGGCGAATTTGTTGAAATCAGAAAAGGAGTGCGGCAAGGTTGTGTTCTTTCCCCGGATCTTTTAAATTTATACAGCGAATGGATCCTAAGGGAACTAGAAGAACAACCAGGAGTTGTGATAGGTCGCACCAAAATCAACAATCATCGCTATGCAGATGATACAGATCTTATTGCAACATCAGAATCTGACCTCCAGCAGATACTGGACAAAGTTGTGCATGAAAGTGAAGAGAAAGGTCTGTACATCAATGGCAAGAAAACTGAGTGTCAAACAGAAAGTTGTACCTGTGTGCAACATCAAAATTCATAGTGTCAGTCTGAAGAAAGTTAATAGATTCAACTATCTTGGAAGCTGGATTACGTCAGATATGATATGTGACAGTGGAATCAAGAGAAGAATGTCTATTGCGAAAGACACATTCTCAAGAATGAAAATTCTTCTATGTAACCTTAAAATCTCCTTAAACACAAGACTCAGAATTCTAGACTGTTATGTGGTACCTACTCTGAAATATGGATGTGAGTGTTGGACAATATCCAAGGAAATGGGGGATCGCTTGCAAGCAACAGAAATGTGGTTCCTCAGACGTATGTTAAGGATCCCATTGACAAGTCACACATCAAACACAGCCGTTTTCGAGAGGGAAGGACTAGGTTGAAGAAGATTGAGCTTCTTAGACTGGCAATGGAAAGGAAAGCCTGGCATTTCATGATCGCCAACGTCACAAGATATGGCACTTGAGAGAGAGAGAGAGAGAGAGAGAGACAGAGAGAGACAGACAGACAGAGAGAGAGAGAGAGAGAGAGACCCTAGACCCTATAGCTAATATAAATTACAAAGATTACTGGTACATTTGTATTAGAAATGAAACAACATAATGTGGGGGAGCCTATAACAAAGGCGAAGCTTGTGGGGTTATGGGCTTTCCGTTGCAATACATGAAATGATATGTATTCAATGAAACTATTTAGAGATTATACCATGTTGGGAGTTAATTGATGTTAATTGTTGTTGTTAATTGTTGCGAAGGGGACAACAAGAAATAAAATTCTACGGGAAGTAAATCATGACAAGTTATATCCACATTCTTTTATCAACAACAACAACGCCAGGGGAGAAATAGTGCGCACAGAGAGTTCATATCTAACCTACGTGAATCTCACCCTAATTTTGGTTTGATGAATGTCCTTATTTGCTCTTTTCATATGCAATGATCAATACTGTGATACGAGCATCATCTCATTGAGCGCTGTTGTTCATTATAAAATAGTATATATAATCCATAATCACAGCTCGGGTAATTTAACAGGATTAATTCATTAACCTTGTAAATACCAAGGTCGGACCAGCTGCAAATAAGCTGGTCGAGCTAACGGACAACGTGGTGTGCGTTCTTCAGAGATCCTATTATAATTGACACAAATAGAGCTAATGGACCTTGATTATAATATCAATGTCATCGTAACAGACGCGTGTGGGGCTTTGATTGCCTGTCAACGTCAATGGGCTGTCCGCAATTAATTCACCCCAATCTTTGTGAGATAATACATGCTCCTTGTTGATGGTTGATTACATTCAGTTTGTATCACTTCCTTGCACGTAATCTGTTCTGCCAGGCGAGTATGTATAACGGCCATGGATTATGTAAATACAATGATGCATCAGCGAGGCATTTATTAAAGAGTTACTAAATTAGAAAAATAAGTTCCCACTAATCTATGTAAAATTATCCACTAAAAACGAATTTCACATTCGTTTGCCGCAATAAAGTCTCATTTTGACGAAAATTTGAAAGAACGCACGCCTCCAGTGACGTATGAGAAGTCAAAATTCCATAGATTGTACGGAAGTCAAGAAGAGACCATAGATTAGTGGGAACTTATTTCTCTAATTTAGTAACCCTTTAAGGGTATGCGTAGACCTATTTCTTGTTATCATTTTTAATTTCAACACCGGACCTGGGCATGAGCGGTCACTTATTATGTTACCGGTGCGCGAATGATGACCGAAATTTTATCCTTCATAACATGTTTTAGAAGAAAGATGCTCACAAAGAATATATCAGATGAATTACATAACAAGCAGATGTAGATCAAACGTCTTTTGAAACCATTTAAAATAAGGTGATTATGACAACGATGATAAATAGTTTATGGACCAACAAATAAAGTTGTACATTTAGCAAAGATAAAGGCAAGCATTTGTCTGTATACAGTAACTGAGGGATACCTTATTGATTGTTGCATTTTGAAAAAATTGAAATTGGATTTGTCATATACATTGTATACCATTTTATTTTATTTTCTGATCCCTACGTCTTTCCATCTCCTACTTAATACCCTTAAGGCATGTTGATAAAGCCTCATCAACATATAATCAATAAACCACCTCTATCTATAGGCGTCTTCAAACAATCGATCGTTTCGGAGATTAACTGTGTACCACCAGGTCATTCCACTTAAAACGCTGAAAGAAAGAAACTCAAATGACGCAACATCGCTTTGTTTGTGAGCTCCGCCCGAACTAGTACATCGAAATAATAACTGGAGAAGTTACACGTTACCAACAATACAGACGTGCGTGCGTCAGAAAACTGAAAGGTACTCCTTGATTTGTTTAACGTTGTTCCTGATTCATTGTGCATGCAATCGGGTTGGTATGGCTTTAATTAATAACGGTGCGGTTCGCTACGGTGTGCATATATGCGTGTTTGTTATTCGTATCATCAGAGCGCGTTGGATTGATGATCGAGAGTGGATCTCCGACATCTAAATGAGGAAATAAGAGGATCAACCGATGTCATAACCTACGTGAATGAACAGGGCTGCGGCAGCGTGCGGCCGCATTTTGTTTCCTGATTACGCGCGGGGACCATAATACCATCTTTAATTGAAATAAAGAAACGTGGAGTCGCAGTTGGAATCCATTGCACAGTCGCCATAAGCAATCGGGGATCCAGGAATATTCCAAATTATAAATTCACGAGCGGCTCATCACAGCATCACGAGGAAATCGCAGCACAACCAGCGAGTGGATCTCATAAGTTGGTGTACATCAAGATTACCGAGCTCCAAGCTTTATATTCATGATTTTTGAACATTTACGACTTACAAAGGGACTAGCACAATATTGACACTGCGCTTCTTCGATGTGTACATTATTGTAATCTAAACACTTTTTTTCTGGTAAATACAATATTTATTGTCGGTACTCTATGAGATTTTGAACCGTTCATCATTTTTGGCAAGAGAATATTCCTTCATTTAGAAGTGTTCTTTTCTTGGGGAAGCTTGTATCAACGATAATCTTAACATTTCATAAATAAACAGACGCTTGCCAGAATAAGACTACTACAGAGCGTGCATTTTTCGTTTTGAATGACGATTCGAGCTCAACAGTGATCATGACTGCACAACTCGTGGCCAAAGAACTGTGACATATGTACAGTTTAGTCTTGGAGCCGAAAATGCCTCAGGTTGTATGATTTTGGAAGAAGGGGGGACAACAAAAAGCACCTGTACTTCAATGGAAAGCGAGCTTTTATGTCCCAAAGACGCGCGCTCGAGTGGAACATTTCACATATCGGTGTTTTCATAGCAGTTGAGTAATAGTGTGTGTTCTGCGTTGAAGTATCATAACTGCTCACTGCTCCATGATCAGTAATAATAACATCGGCTCTACCGACGGTAAACGGTATTTGGGTCTTCTTGACGAGGTGTCAACATCCTTCGTACGTGAGAATCGAGCGGCTTGGTTGGTGTTGCTTTTTCGCGTGGTCCATTTTTGGTTTCATAGTAGGATACCGAAACATATTTCATCTGGACGTCAATGGGAATACCCCAAATTTTATCAGAGGATTCGTGACATTGCTATGACCATAGAGCAGCCGTTGGACGAATTTACTAGGATTTTACTCAGTGTGTTGTGATCGAAGGGGTTACAGGTGTGTCGAAAGGAATGCGGTATGCTGTGTCCCGTGATTATTACGATCTCGTGTTTGACTGCTGTATCATGCTCATGACTAGAGATTGTGTGTATTACTATCGCAGTGATTGACATACAAGGGGTTAAAGGGAGCTAGCTAGCCGGCGTAATGGCACCGACAGTGAGCCCTATCAATGGATCTCAGACGACCACAACTGGGGCTGCTTCTGAGAGTGGTTCAGGGGTCGTTTTGAGCTGCTCGTGGGCAGAGAGCGGGCCGAATTGGACCGCAGCGGCTGATCATCACCACTACGGGCTCAACGTCCACTCCTACTTCTTCGCCTGCTGTTTCAGTTTGATCGTCTGCCTCGCAGTCATCACAATTATCCGGACGCTGAAACTGCTGCAGAAACGGCAGCGGCTCGGCGTATCGCTGCATGCGTTGCTCGCGATGTCGGCCATAGGTCGGGGGTTAGTGTTGTTCGTCGACCCGTACGGCCTGCGAGGTCTGCTGCCGTGCCCGTTGAACGTGATCGTGTGGTCACTCGGATGGCCGGGCGTCATATCATCCTACACTATCTTTTTCCTCGCTGTGCTTGAGACCACCAAACTTTCCATCGCGCCGCCGCGGTTCCAGCGGCTCTCCGTTCTCGCCGTCATTATCGCCATCAGCATCGCGTACGTCCTCTTCACCGACCTCCTTCTCTCTTTCCGCCCATCCGCGGTCGTCGCCTTGCTCATCTGCGAAATCGTTTTCATCGTCTGGGGTCTCGCACTCACAACGGGCTTCGCCTACGTCTGGTGGAAAATCCGCAAGAACCTCTCGGCGTCGTGTCCTCAATCCAAGCAAGGGCGTCGACGTTCCTCAATCCATGGATCCGTCGTGGCGTGCGACGCCGAGCGACGCCGTCTCAACCGCCTTATTGCCATCTTCGTCATGAGCGCGGTCGTTTGTCTCATATTAACGCTAACCCACGTCGTCCCAGTCATCAATCTGTCCGGCGTGGGCGTCATCGGCTTCGCTGGACGACCGTGGCATTGGATAGCGTTCCAGACAGGTCAGAGGGCACTTGAGGTCATCATGTGCCTCCTCATCATCCTGGCCATGAAGAAACCTTCCAACGCGAGTGAACGAAAAAACGCGCAGGACAAAAAGAAAATCTTCCCGAGGAGCGCTCTTGGAAACGGAGTACAGTGTGAAGGCATTGAGTCTCCAGTAACTCTCTCGAAGTTTGGTAAAGAACAAATCTACAGCGTTGATGAAGCTCTATAAGATATGCTTGAATATAACAGAGGATTACGTAATAACTCCACGCACTGTTGGTCTTCTCGTTTCAAGTTTGATATCACCAATATAATAATTTTCATTTGTATACTAACTGCAATGTTTAAACAGTGAAATACCTGAAACTACTGAATGTGCAATTATTTCCATTTTAAGAACGAAAACAACATGTGTTCAAGTCAATAACATTCTGCTGCTATGATTATCATGAACACGATAAAGCTTGAATTTGATTGGCTGTTTAGCGATAATACCATGGTAGTTACCATCAGTGGCAGAGTTACTTAGTTGTATGCAACGAGGCCCAGGCCAGTCACTATGAACAGACTACGGTCTTTTGTTAAATTTAAAAGGAACCCTTTTAAAATGTTGTCCGTATAACAAGAGAGCAGGTTTAATGGTGTGTGGTTTGTGCTTGTTTCAGATAAATAGGGTTGATTCTGTAACGTGCATGATATGAACCTGCATTTGGCCCCCATTGACGGAAAGAGCATATCCACATATCAACGACTTCTCTATTTGAACAGAAAGTCGACATTTTTTATACATACAAACGTGTTGAAGTCATAGCATTTGTTGTGAATTGAATAGATTGTTACACACCAGCTGTTGTGGTTAATGTAAATCATCGACATAATCGGCAGATGCTGCCTTTGTGAACTCCAAAATGGCACTCCGATCGGGCACGTTATACATGCACATTAGGTCATAGCGCCACTGTGTTCCAATTAGCGCACATGCCTACTTAGTTTTTACACACTGCGGAACTTAGCGAGTTAGTGTGAGAGCAGGGATGTGTTAGGAAAGGATATGAAACAACATTCTTTCTTTGAGCCCATGCGTGGCACCGCCGAAAAATTGCGTGGTCTCAGCATGTGCTTTTCACGTGTTTTAACAATAACGAACACGATTGCCTAGCAACGGTTTCTCAGAGAGAACAAAAGAAATGTAGAGTCTTATTTCGCTTGTCCACTTCTGTTGGATTGCATCAATACTTTTGTGAGGAAAAGAGATATCAGCGAACAAAAATTAACAGTTTTTTAAAGTAAAATATCTCATTTGCACGCAAATTCACGCAAACTCTGTTAATGAAAGTAAGCAGCTTAATATATGATTTTGATAATGATTGAATCCGACATTTCCGGAAATCTCCGGAAAGTGAAGAAATTTGTTAATTATGTAAGTAAGAATATTATCTTATATCTCCGTTTGTGCATCATTCAACAATTATTTAGAAGAAAAACGAATACAGGATCTTTAGAGGTGTTGCCCCTTAACTTTCTTGAAAATTGCAAAAAAATGTGATAAGAAACACAGCTTCGAGAAACAAAACAGGCAATTAAAGATACTGCTTTCCAAGTTGACGATAGCAAAATGACGGTGCCGCGCATGGGACTTCAAAGCATTGCAGTGATTGTGGAATGCTTTTGACATTCATTAGCACGCTTTAGTATCCATACAGATGTTTGAATATATTATGGTTGAGTTGTCCCTCCTTCCTAACACATCCCTGGTGAGAGTTAACACTAGTTGCACCCCAAGTCTGTGTCTTTGCATACACATGTATATATATAGCAATGTCGAAGTTAAAAATATTTGGCTGTGAAATTTTACAAAACATGTAAGTTCAAATTATAATGCATTCAACACCCTTTCTCCGTATCTATTTCATACTTTCTTGCTCTCAAATGCGACACTCTTGCCATGAAACTGAACACCAAAGACCTGACCCGGTTGGATAAATGACCATGTTTGCAATCGTTGTATCTTACCATTAATACTAATTATCATGATTGCACATAATTGGCTTTTATTATACTGCTGTTGCCATGGTGGCTACCATCAATAATAAATTACAATAGTTAAAAATATTATTATGCAACATGGCCATGCAGGGAGGCGTGATTACAATATGGTGACTCCCACCCCGAAGGTCTTACGGACACTCGCTTATGTATTCCGTCTAAATTCACTGGAGATACATATAATTTAAATACAATTGAAAACATCCACATCCTGTTCAATACGGTTGTAACTATGATTTAGATGGTCATTAAGTTCATACGTGTGACGTGCTCAGATATGCCTCAGGCACCTACTTTATATTTCACAGATTACAGATTTCAATCGGATACATGCTCCAGTAATTGTGCATTTCAATAATTAGGTCAATCATTGATAGAATCTGGACACATCCGGGAGCGACGTTTTACGCATCCTTCGCTGTTTATAGAAGTGAACAGATGTAATTAATTAGTGTGCGTTCCATTATCTGTGTTGTGAGCATTCCCTCTTTCGTGCTTGAACGGTGAAGGCCACCGCACATGACACGGTCCGATCAGTCGCACGGCTCTGCAACTGGCTGAATTTCAGGAACGGGCCATTGGATTTGTGCAAAAAGGTGATGTCACATTTCCAATCGTGTAGGCCCTTGAGACTGCAGAATCGTGTCGAAATCGTGTCGAAATCGTGTCGTCTGTCGTGGCCGTTAGAGTCACTTCGGCAACATGATCTTAGAGATAAGCACAATCCATATGTAAAATTTTGGAGAAAAGGGAAACTCTCCTTCTCGTGCAGAACCGGAATCACGTGTCATTATGAAGTTTCATTTTTTCACTACCATGACAACCTAAAATGATTATGGCACAGTTCTTTGGTCTTGAGTGCATAAGTATTGTGTGCAAAAGGGATACGTTATATCAAATTTACATGAGTTTAGATCAATATCATTTAAAGGGCATATACTGTACTGGGAAGGCAAAAAGCCTTCAAAATGTAATTGTTAGCAATCTTCTTGCCAATGGTCTTAAATTCATGTATTGTCTCTTTCAGAAGCTTGCTGAAAGTTATTTGCCCTCAAATGATCTACATTTGGAGTAATGAGTGATTAAATCACAAATCCTCAAAATGTTCGGGCCGAACAATTTCAGGATTTGTGATTTAATCGATAATTACTCCAAATGTGCATCATTTGAGGGCAAATAACTTTCAGCAAGCTTCTAAATAGACAATACATGAATTTAAGACCATTGGCAAGAAGATTGCTAACAATTACTTTTTGAAGGCTTTTTGCCTTCCCAGTACAGTATATGCCCTTTAATATAGCTTATTCCTTTTGCAGACATTTGCATCTTTGATTTCTTCCGTTTGTTTACAGTATCAGAAAATCGCTGGAAAGGAATGTCCATCTTAACAGCATCAATCTTATGGAGCCGCTTAGGTTATTAAAATTAAGCTGTCAGTGCAAAAGACTCACTGTACTTTTACGTGATCAAGCAATGAGTCCATTGGAAATGTGACGGTTAGTATAATTCCACTTGAGCCAGTTCATATAGTATTTTAAGGAGGTATGTTTAACAATGTGTTGTTTCGCTATTTATAGTACAGTGTAGTTCATAACTCAATTTCTTCGGCCTACAAAAAGAATCACTGCATTAAGGTTTTTATTTTGTTTTTAATCAGGAAAAGATCTCTTAACGCGTTTATGTAGATGCCATACGCCCATGACATACGAATACATCGCGTGTAAATAAGGTTGTGCAATAATGAAGTTAAAAAAGGTATGCTCGTATATTGGTGTATATATTATGCCCACATAATGATTTCAATCATAACGATTTTTATGCAACTTTCACGGGAAATTTTATGAAGATATTGAACCATTCACTTGAAAACGTTTACATAATATTGTTTCGATAGCATACCTAAATGCTGCATCCTTCCGCAGTGATACATCTATCGATCGTTTATAGTGTCAGGACAGCATGGTGATAAAAATGTAGGCCCACAAATCCGATCAATTTACGTGTTTCAAGTGTATTTGCATATAGTCAGTTTATAATGCCGATAAATTTATTTCTAATAAAACACTCTCGTTAAGTAGCATATGAGAAATATAACGGAAATCGCAACCACACGCACAAGTATACAAGTATTATCGGGAGGCCTGGTATGTTTTTTTTTTTAATGATTTTGGTATTATTTGTAATTGGTGTGCAGAGCCTCATGTATTTTAGAATTGGAATATGATTATGACATCATAGTACGCAATATCTTGGTCGATCACAGTATTATGAACAGCCTCGAAATAAGAATATATGTGACTCCCGTTCCATATGTTTTGTGTTTTTATTGATCCACAAGAGTGGAGCTTCAACACATATTTTGACGATTTGACATAATGAAATCACTTATTATTCACATGTAAAGATTTAATTCACCTATGTGAGACAAATTTCATACAGGCGATGCAGAACATCAACCCGTTCGCCCATCTGTGATGCCAGAAAAGGAAATAAATAACTAGCACTACCATGTTATATGCATTATATGGATATTCTGTTTTTATGTATTTTTAAAGAAAAACAGGTCCTCACGTTTCAGTAACATAGTAAAAATTAGTAATCCGCGTAGACCTTTCTGTAGCTGCTGCTGTTCGTGTTGTGTTTGTTGATGATGTTGTTGTTGTTGTTGTTGATGATGTTGTTGTTGTTGTCAGTGTGCTGGTTCCCTGAAATCAGTTTGACTAATAGTGATACATGCCTAGCTCGTACAACCAGGGAGGTGTTAGGAAGGAGAAGAAACTCGGGCATAATACATTCAAACATCTGTATATGGGTTCTAAAACGTGCTCATGAATGTCAAAAGCATTCCATAATCATGATAATGCTTTGATGTTCCATGTGCCGGGCCGATATTTAGCTGTTGGCAACGTGAAAAGAAATGTCTTTAATTGCACATTGTCTCTAGAAGCTTTGTTTTAACGAATTTGTTTGCAAATTATAAGGAACTTAAGAAAAGATTATGACAGATCCTTTACTCTGCTTTTGTTTCGAAAAACAATGAGGAATCAAAAGAAATCGGACATATAAGATATTTGTATTACTTACAAAATGGACCAATTTCTTCACTTTCCAATATATTGTGCATTTGTGGGATTCAACCATTCTCAAAATGATTTAGTAAACCGTGTATCATCATAATCAGTGTAAATGTGTGTTTGCGTGCAGCGGAGATGTTTTACTAAAAAAAACTTTCTTTGTGTTAACATTAACAGAACGTGACAAGCGAAATTACACTTTCTTTTGTTCTGTCTGAGAAGCCGTTGAAATACAATAATATTCAAAATTTAACAAACACCTGAACAACACCTGTTGAGAACACATAACTTTTCAGCAGCGTGGCACATGGGTTCAAAGAAAGAAGATTGCTTCATACCCTTCCATATCACATGGAAGAGGACAATTACAATAATACCACAATGGATTCTAATTGATTTATTCATTTATTTAGTCTCCTTTTACAAGGGTAGCTCCGCCAGTCAGGCACTGCTATCCCATTAGCCCTGGTTACATCGATCAACAATATAAGTATCATATTATTATTATCATTATTATTATTATTAACAGAACAACTTTATGAAAGGAAACTCACATTAAATAATTTTCATATCGGTGTAACGAGTTTATACAAGTTATCCTTTATTCGAATTTACTTTGAAGTGGATTACAGCAAAATTATATTGAAGTGTAGTGCACATCTATATGGGGTGTTGTAGTTCGTAAAGGTCATGACGATGTTGCGTGTGTTTGCTTCCCCATGTTGCGAATAAGATAATCGATCTTATTTTCCCAGACACCTCACCCAGGCTCATCAAAAATCGAAGTCTCATTAGACTTATGAATTCACGCATGAATATCACCAGCCACAATGTAATTAGTTGTAGACCACATTGCTACGAACCAAACGAATCTCCGCATGTAAGGTTTCATTGCATCTTTAAATGAACGATTGACCTCAATCGGGTGACGGTGTATGGCCGAAGAAAAGGACAGAAAACCCAAGCATTATTGTACACATGATGCTTCCTTAATATGATGTAACACTGATTCAAGGAAATGGAACTTACTAATCAAGCTGATATTTATTTGGAATCAAGGCGAGTGTAATTATGTGTGCGCATGGGGGTGGGGTAGAAGGAAGTGGGGTTGGGTGGAGGGGTATCTTTTCACATAATGATGAAAAAAATTCGATGGTCGACCGTGTTGATCATGATGAGTATCATGTACATGTACGGCATAATTAACCTCTCATCCGTGTGTGTGTGTGTGTGTGTGTGTGTGTGTGTGTGTGTATGTGTGTTTGTGCTTATATGTGCTTGTCTGTTTGTGCGGGTGAGAGAGAGGTGGGTTATATAGAGAGAAAGAGAAAGAGACAGTAGGAGGAGGAGAGAAAGAAGAAGAAGAAGAAGAAGAAGAAGAAGAAGAAGAAGAAGAAGAAGGAGAAGAAGAAGAAGAAGAAGAAGAAGAAGAAGAAGAAGAAGGAGAAGAAGAAGAAGAAGAAGAAGAAGAAGAAGAAGAAGAAGAAGAAGAAGAAGAAGAAGAAGAAGAAGAAGAAAGAGAGACAGATAAGGGAGGGGAGAGAAAAAAATAGGGTGTGCGTGCTGGGGTGGGTTATGTCGTCGTACAACGCCAGAATATTAATCATTTTTACCCGTCAACACACGTGGCTTCAGAAATATAATTATGCATGTGTGCAGTACAGTTAGCTGTCCGATTATTGTAGCACCGACCTAGCTTTATGGCATTTATTAATATGGACTTTTCTCTAGTAAAGGTCACGCTTTATTGCCGAGTTTAATTCAAATGGAGAAATAATGAATTGAGGAAATAGTGCTAAACGATTGATGACGCAATAACCCAATGATGAACAAATAAGAGCGATGACGAAGTTGCGGATTGTACCCGGTGCACTGTATGTGTCTGCGTATGTTAATGTATGTGTGTGAGTGTGTGTGGGGGTGGGTGTGTGTGTGTGAGAGAGAGAGAGAGAGAGAGAGGGAGAGAGAGCGAGAGAGAGAGAGAGGGAGAGAGAAAGGGGGAGGGAGGGGGGAGAGAGAGAGAGAGAAATCAAATGGAAACAGTAAGACCAAAAAAGAACGAGATACATGTAGATGAACGAAAAAGGGGGGAAATACAGAATAATCTGAACTGAATATAGGGCATTACGAAGGACTAATAATGATTTAGGAGTGGGAGAACAGACATGTAAAAGCAATAAAAGAAAAGATGGATATGATGAAGGCGTATAAATATAAGAAAACGATCCATTCATTTGTTACAAGTTTTTCCTACACACATACACACATAAACATACATACACGCACATGCATACACACACAAACATCCCATCCTTCTCTCTCTCTCCCCCTCTCTCTCTCTCTCTCTCTCTCTCTTCTCACTCTCTCTCTCTCTCTCTCTCTCTCTCTCTCTCTCTTATTTACTTTCGTTCTCTCAGGTTTCAGGTAATGAGACGAACCTATCACTTCCTCGGCAATCTGAATGTATACGCTATCTTTCCTCAGCTGCGCTTCGGAAAGATAGCTACATCCAGATCGCCTCGGAAGTGATAGTTCGTCCCATCACCATCACCATCGTTTATTATTTGCTTACTATCCAAAGAGGCATGCGATTGCAACATTGAAGGTTTATAGTTAACCTAGGTAATAGGCTGTGAGGTACATGGACACAACCCAGTCTGTCAACAATTGTGTCTGGTAACACAGACTACACGCTAATGACGCCATAGCTCCTCTGGCTTCTTCCATTCCAGAGAGCGAGGATGTGATTAGTGCGTAGTCTGTGTTACCAGACATAGTTGTTAACAGACTGCGTTATGTCCAAAATACTGATTACACTCTCGCATTTTCACACAAAAAAGGGTAGTATTCCATGGGGCGATACCGCCACCATTTTAGGATGCAGATCAGCGCGCTGGCTGCATGGCTGCATGCAATGGGCGTATAATTTTTCTTAGAAAATAACAAAAACATGATAGATGAATCCAGGAATATTTTTGAAAATGTATGCTACCATATATAAACTGATTCCCCACCCCACCTCTCATTTTCCCCCTTTTGCTTTCACACATCCAGGCCCATACTTACTTACACCTAGCTGCGATCTAGGAAAAAAAAACCAGACGACATCTTAGGATGTCCACGTTAATATTTTCTTGTATCCTGATTTCTTTTCTTTCTTTTTTTTCTGTAAAGAAAACTTATGTGTAAATCATAAATTTCATTTTACAAATTATTTTGTATTTCTCATACCTCGAAAAGGGTCGACAGAAATAATAAATAAATTTCAAACCTTTATCCGGGAATTTGCTTCGTAAAATGGCGCCCATGTCGCACTATGAAAGCCTTTTCGGAGCGTCATCGGTCTTGCGCTGCTTCTCAGCGCTGTGTGTCCATGCACCTCACAGCCTAGTAACTAGGCTCGGAGTGAGGATGGGATTGGGACGTAGTCTGTGTTATCAGACATAGTTGTTAACAGACTGGGTTGCATGTGTCCATGCACCTCACAGCCTTGTACCGAGACTAGCTCAACGGCTAAATTTTCACTGTGTACTAGCCTGGTTTCCAGGCTGTTGGATATTTATCATCCAAACAAAAAATATCTATCATCCAAATTATGAAATAGCGTTTAGTATTCACAAGATTTCATTTATTTCTATTCGTCTCTTCGTCTTTTGGAGGCTGACCTCTTAAAAGGGCATATACTGTACTGGGAAGGCAAAAAAAGGCCTTCAAAATGTAATTGTTAGCATCTTCTTGCCAATGGTCTTAAATCCATGTACTTTTTTAGAAGCTTGCTGAAAGTCATTTGCCCTCAAATGATCTACATATGGAGTAATTAATGATTAATGATTAAATCCTCAAATTGTTCGGCCCGAACATTTTGAGGATTTGTGATTTAATCACTCATTTATTTTGAAAAATTGAAAAATTGAAAAATGTGGTATCAAAATGTGTTGATATCCACAACTGATGCAAAAAATCTCAATCAAATGTACAAAATGTATATGTAGAATGAATCATCAAAAAATAAATAGGTACACGAGTGATCTTTTCACATTTAGGAATGTTATCGTATCGTGCATTTCATGATAATGCACATTTATTCACTTTTCACGGCCCTGGTTACGCAACTCCGGGACGCAACTTTCCATACTCTCAAGGACCGTCCGATCGAGAACAATAGATGTGACAGGGTCCGAGCAGTTCCAGCTTTTAGAGCAGAGGTACGTGAACCGTGAACATCGAGTTAGCTTCGAGCCATGGGACACCTCAATGCCAAATATCGGATTCAACTCTGTCTCAGACGCAGCATGCTCATCATTAGAGTTGTCATCGTGTCGAGAAACGCGCCTCTAATGTTTCACACTTCCCTTTTTGATTGACGTCATGTCCTTGCAATTCCCCCTCAGAATCCTTTTTGCCGTTTAATACTTTTTAGTGCCTCTACTATTGCAAAGTGAAGTTAGACCAAACATGCAAGTTACATACATGTGCGTTGTGCACATTGTTTTGACGGCTCAGAAGTACAAGTGCCTCTCTCGCGAAACATGCACGCTCCAAACGCGCGTAAATACAGCACAATGTAGGCTTATTTTCTGCAATAACGGGCGTGCCACCAGGTATCGCACTGTGACAAACACATAGAGCTTTATATAGAACCGTGGGTAAGTAAAAGTATCGGCGCTTTTTGTTCGTTATGTCTCGTTTTCTCGTCTCCGAGCTGTGTTATCATTTTGCGGACGTCAACACTATGTGCACGTGTACACGAGGCCTCTTGCATGTTTACTTCCAATTCATAGTTTCCTCTCTATCTAGTCTAAGTTAACTTGGCTATAATGGAGGCACTAGTAGAAAGTAACAGCAAAAATGATTCTGAGGGTGCATTGCAAGAACATGTCGTCAATCAAAAAGGTAAATGTGAAACATTTCAGTTCCTAGTTTCAAGTAGGACCTTATCATTTTGTTACGGCGATTCCGGTTTGCGTGATTCTTTCCCAGGCAAAGCAAATCAGGTGGTGATCGTACGAGTTTAAAAATACTGCTACCAGCCCGCTCACGGCCGCTGCGCGGGAGCAGTCCTTGGGCTAGTGTAGTGATGATCATGCTATGCCAAGGTGATGGATGGCTGGCCCTGCCCCGATTCGCGGCAGCGTACTGAGACCTGAGTGCTCGCCATCATCATAAAAAACTCATATCAATAGTGAATACTAGAGTAGAGCTAGATCTAGCTCTATGTTTCAAGTACATACATGCACAATAAAAATGTTTGAAAATGTTGAGGAACATTATTTTTTTACATATTTCCTCCTCACATATTATTAGCAAGGTCCATCAAGGATGAGGCTGCCATCTTCATGACCTTGGCTGTACCAAAAACGTAATGAGAACTGGCGCATGGTGGTGCATGATCATTAACTTTATCTTCATCATCGCCGCTGCCGTCATACAATTCTGAAACAACTTAGTTTGTAAACAATATAAAGAAATATAACACGGATTAAAATCATTTTCAAATGAACTGCGTTTAAGTTCAATTGTCCTCTCTGTAAATCTGTGTAGTGCTAATTTGATCCAAGATATAGTTTTGTTAAAAACAACAAATCTAATCTCGACTCCCTTGCTAATTCAAAGCTCCGCACTATACGCAGCCCACTCACAGCATTCGGGGTGGTCGCAGCGTGAGCGAGACTGTATAGCCCATTCGTATGGCATATAGAAACAAGTTCCAAACAAATAATCAACTCAATTGGTGCTAGAAGTAGAAGCCTACATGTCTCCAAAATTATAATGTTGAAATTATTTGTTCTCCCTTGATGAGCACACTCTTTCCTTTTCTGCTTCATCACAGACATCCATGATTTTTGGGAGCATGTTGTCACAGAAAGCCGTATCAGTGATGTCTGCGTGACTTTTGAATCTGAGAGCAAGCAAGCCATCAAGAAACTCTATGAAAACACTGCAACAGTGGGAGGTAAGCAAATCAGACAATGTTCTTAAGAGAGCTCTGAATATTTATTGAGAAAGAAAGAAAAAAAGGTCAGATTCCACACATCTAGAATAACAGCGTTACTTACAAGAAGTAGGCACAATTACAGATGTATATATTTTTCCAGACATCCATTGATTTGTAATTGTTATTACCACCCTAACGTTTACATTTTGGAATGACCAGTAATCAGTTAGAATGGGGTACAAGAAAGTGAAAATGTCCCCAACCCTGATCATACAATGAAGCCAGGGTACTACTTGTGCACAGCAACCCACCATGATTTCATTTATACATGTATTATATCCCTCATTAATATATTCCAGTTCGTTGATTGGTTGAAAGGGTGTCACATGACTACAAATAGATGAAATATTTAAAGGAAGAGAGCTCATAGGGAAGAAAAGTACTATTTTGTGACGTCATGTCAAAAATAGTCTTTTTTTACCCTCTGGACTATCGATATCCGGGCTATCTGTGATCGATACAATTTTCATTGATTCATCCCATGTAAATGCGCGATATGCAAAATAGGGCGCGCTGCCGGAACTCCCACAATGTTGCGGCCAAGGTGCAACTTGAATTTCCGTTGGTTTGCTCAAGCCGCAGGAAATAACAAAACATGTGAATCGGGCTCCTGTGCGTTTGGAGCTTAAAGCATTGGCACTATATTACAAGGTCCATGGTAAGGATTAAATTAATGAGCAAAGAATATATTAAATGAAGGATGTTAAAAAGATATTTCATGATCTTTATTCGGGAACTTTGTGTAATCTATGGTCCCCTCCACTTAACCTTGGTGTAAACAGATTCCACAAGATCCCTCATGGTCATGAAATATTTGTATACTATACCTTTAATGCACCTTTGATGTAGGTTGCATGATAAATGATAGATAAAGTAGTACTGTAAAACTGATCAATTTTGCGCAGCACACTGCACTTGCAACACATTTGTGGGCTTCGCACGAGAATATATGTCATGACAAAAAATTCCCCCTATGCATTGAAATCATCAATAATGCCCCAAACAAAATATTAGTATGAACATGATGGTTTAAACAAGACCACCAGATTTGCAAATACTCTGTATAAAAAGCTACACTTGTTAAGGGTTAAGAGGAAGCCCTTATAGACTTGCGAGTCTAGCCAGCCCAAAATACCACATTTTAATCTAGAATCCTTTCATCACACATACTGCATGCATTCTTGTCCTCCAGAGGTGACAACAGATTTCCGATTCTTTTGACAGTTAAATGTGCAGTGGCCAACTTTCTTCTCCAAGTCGGTGCTCTTCAGTTTCACATTCAGACGAATCCAGAAGACAAAAACGACTACCAAACATTAAGTAAGTGAACTATATTCTCTTTCATATGTTATATCAGACTAGATTCTAATAGTGAAGCATTTGTGTGTAAACTCGCTATGTGTTGTGCATTTATTTTTTTTCCCATTTACATACACAAATCTCATAGAGTAGCATTTTGTCAGGCACAGGAAGACTTCAACAATAATCCAAACTTGTTACTGTTTGTGCTTGTGGCAACAAGAACTGCATTTGTAAATGGGGCAACTGATGCAGCGTTCTATGTAGAGCTCAGGATTGATGAGCTAGATTTTGATTGAATAGTTGCTGATAAGGTCTGGCTGAAACAAATGGACTGAATTTAAGAAGGGTTAGTTCTAATGTTATGGTATCTATCAGAGACTGATTTTTTTTTAACATTAAAGACTTTCATTACATTGTGATATGTAGAGAATGTGCATTGACATATATTTGGAACAAATGGAAAGTGATTGACATTTGAGGATAGAAAACAGCTGGGATAAGTACTCTCTTTTCAATTCCTAAAATGTTACTAATTTTGAAGGACAACACAAGTTCTGTTTGGAACATACTAAGTACAGTTTACTCTCGATACAACAAGCATCCAATAAATCAGGAAATGTCTATATTCATGTAATTTAATGCAATTAGCCATTAAAACTGCAAAAATATATCAAGGTCGGGTGGTGTGTTGAGCAAAAATAAATCCCCTTTTCAGTTTGAAAACGCATACTGTACATTTTCAATCCTTTTTTTTTTTCAGTTTGATAACGCTTGTTTCAATTCCTAAAATCTTACTAATTTTGAGGGACATACACAAGTTCTGTTAGGAACATACAGCTTACTCTTGATACAACAAGCACAGATATAACAAGGTTTCATTATAACGAGATAAATCTTTCAGTCCCCAAAAATTCTACATCCAAAGCTATGGTCCACCACATTGCTTACAATGAGCATGGTTAGAACGAGGAAAAAGCCCTGCCCCCTATGACCTAATATCGTGGGCATACAAAGCTGTATTTTTATTGGAATGGACACCTGGGTTCCGTCTTACAAAAGTTTCTGGTTTATTGTACTGATTTCTTTTTGTTGCTATCATTTTTTCTACTCCCTGTAGTAATTCTCGAGAAGCCAGATACACCTGCCAAGACATCATCTGCTGAAGGGCAAGGTACATGCGCACCAGAAGCAAGTCATGCCAATACAGCTGCCAAGACATCATCTGCTGAAGGGCAAGGTACATGCACACCAGAATCAAGTCATGCCGACACAGCTGCCAAGACATCATCTGCTGAAGGGCAAGGTACATACGCACCAGAAGCAAGTCGTGCCAATACAGCTGCCAAGACATCATCTGCTGAAGGGCAAGGTACATACGCACCAGAAGCAAGTCGTGCCAATACAGCTGCCAAGACATCATCTGCTGAAGGGCAAGGTACATGCACACTAGAAGCAAGCCATGCCGAACTTAGCAGCCTGAGTTCCCCCCAGAATAGACCAGCAGATGAGGAGGATGGAGGAGGGCCTGAAGGAACTATCAATACTGATGGCAATCACGATACCAATAGTGATAGTGATGCAGAGGCCATTTGGAATAGTCCTGTCTGTGATGAGGAAGAAAACCAGGAACCACTACCACCTCCTTCATCAGGGCAGTTTGAATGTCGGAAGTGCCATGAGGTGCTCCCTACCCCTTGGGATTTAGACCTGCACTGGTTGGACAAGTGTGGCTCCAGAAAAAGAGGAAGACCCAGAAAAAATTTGCCAGCGCAGAATAAAATTGATGCTCCAAGTTTGGCAAAGAGAAAACGAGGACGGCCAAGAAAATATGCTCTAGCGCCACCTATTGTTGCTGACAATCCAGGAGATGCCCCAAAGAAGAGAGGCCCAGGGCGCCCCCGAAAAATGGATACACCCTTGGAAGCAAAAGTAGAAATGGCTGATGAGCATTCCCAAGGAGTAGTTGATGAAAGTGACATTGAGCCACTTGGTGATAAGCCTGATGGTTCTCGTGGAAAGGTTTTGCCCGCTCAGGATGACAGGGATGCTGTTTCTACAGGTATAGCAAAGAGGAAAAGAGGAAGACCCAGAAAATGTACTGCAGTGCCACCTATAATCGATGATAGTGATAGTGAGACAGCATATTCTGAAGTACTGCCTCATGATGATAAGTCTGAGGATTTTAGTGAAGAGTTTGTGCCAACTCAGGGTGATGGCAATAATGCTTCCACAGGCTTAGCCAAAAGAAAAAGAGGAAGACCCAGAAAAGATTTGCCAGCCCAGAATAAAATTGATGCTCCAAGTTTTGCAAAGAGAAAACGAGGACGGCCAAAAAAATATGCTCTAGCGCCACCTATAGTTGCCAAGACATCATCTGCTGAAGGGCAAGGTACATGCGCACCAGAAGCAAGTCATGCCAATACAGCTGCCAAGACATCATCTGCTGAAGGGCAAGGTACATGCGCACCAGAAGCAAGTCGTGCCAATACAGCTGCCAAGACATCATCTGCTGAAGGGCAAGGTACATGTGCACCAGAAGCAAGTCATGCCAATAAAGCTGCAAAGACATCTTCTTCTGAAGGCCAAGGTACATGCGCACCAGAAGCAAGTCGTGCCGAACCTACCAGCCCGAGCTCCCCCCAGAATAAACCAGCAGATGAGGAGGATGGAGGAGGGCCTGAAGGAACTATCAACACTGATGGCAATCACGATACCAATAGTGATAGTGATGCAGAGGCCATTTGGAATAGTCCTGTCTATAATGAGGAAGAAAACCAGGAACCACTACCACCTCCTTCATCAGGGCAGTTTGAATGTCGGAAGTGTCATGAGGTGCTCCCTACCCCTTGGGATTTAGACCTGCACTGGTTGGACAAGTGTGGCTCCAGAAAAAGAGGAAGACCCAGAAAAAATTTGTCAGCCCAGAATAAAATTGATGCTCCAAGTTTTGCAAAGAGAAAACGAGGACGGCCAAGAAAATATGTTCTAGCGCCACCTATAGTTGCCAAGACATCATCTGCTGAAGGGCAAGGTACATGCGCACCAGAAGCAAGTCATGCCAATACAACTGCCAAGGCATCATCTGCTGAAGGGCAAGGTACATGTGCACCAGAAGCAAGTCATGCCAATACAGCTGCCAAGACATCATCTCCTGAAGGGCAAGGTACATGCGCACCAGAAGCAAGTCGTGCCAATACAGCTGCCAAGACATCATCTGCTGGAGGGCAAGGTACATGTGCACCAGAAGCAAGCCATGCCGAACTTAGCAGCCTGAGTTCCCCCCAGAATAGACCAGCAGATGAGGAGGATGGAGGAGGGCCTGAAGGAACTATCAATACTGATGGCAATCACGATACCAATAGTGATAGTGATGCAGAGGCCATTTGGAATAGTCCTGTGTGTGATGAGGAAGAAAACCAGGAACCACTACCACCTCCTTCATCAGGGCAGTTTGAATGTCGGAAGTGTCATGAGGTGCTCCCTACCCCTTGGGATTTAGACCTGCACTGGTTGGACAAGTGTGGCTCCAGAAAAAGAGGAAGACCCAGAAAAAATTTGCCAGCGCAGAATAAAATTGATTCTCCAAGTTTCGCAAAGAGAAAACGAGGACGGCCAAGAAAATATGCTCTAGCGCCACCTATTGTGGCTGACAATCCAGGAGATGCCCCAAAGAAGAGAGGCCCAGGGCGCCCCAGAAAAATGGATACACCCTTGGGAGCAAAAGTAGATATGGCTGATGAGCATACCCAAGGAGTAGTTGATGAAAGTGACATGGAGCCACTTTGTGATAAGCCTGATGGGTCTAGTGGAGAGGTTTTGCCAGCTCAGGACGACAGGGATGCTGTTTCTACAAGTATAGCAAAGAGGAAAAGAGGAAGACCCAGAAAATGTACTGCAGTGCCACCTATAATCGATGATAGTGATAGTGAGACAGCATATTCTGAAGTACTGCCTCATGATGATAAGTCTGAGGATTTTAGTGAAGAGTTTGTGCCAACTCAGGGTGATGGCAATAATGCTTCCACAGGCTTAGCCAAAAGAAAAAGAGGAAGACCCAGAAAAAATTTGCCAGCCCAGAATAAAATTGATGCTCCAAGTTTGGCAAAGAGAAAACGAGGACGGCCCAGAAAATATGCTCCAGCGCCACCCAACAGTCCAGGAGATGCCCCAAAGAAGAGAGGCCCAGGGCGCCCCAGAAAAATATACACATCCTTGGAAGCGAAAGTAGAGATGGCTGATAAGCAGAATGATAATAAGGAGATAGGGGACAGGCATGCTTCATCAGTTTCTTTAAGAAGGAAGATGATGGGTAAGAAACCCCAAAGAGTAGAATGCAGATACAAATGTTCAACTTGTAGTAAAAAGTTTGTTGTCAAAGCTGAATTTAGGAATCACCTGGTCAAGCATCAGAATAAAACTTTGGATAAGATTAGGTGTGTTCAATGCAATGAGGTATTTAGTGACAAAGTTTGCTTGAAGGCTCACAAGAAGATGCACCCTGATCACGGTATCAAGTGTGATATCTGCAAGAAAACTTTAAGCAGCGTGGGAACGCTGTCAATACATCGGGTGATTGTCCATACCAGTCATAGATCCTACCCGTGCACGCTGTGCGATAGGGGTTTCTACTCAAAATCCAGACTGAGAGATCATATGGTCACCCATTCTGGGGAAAGAAAGTTCCCTTGCGACTTGTGTGATAAGGCATTCTTCATGGCGTTTCACCTCAAAACGCACAAGCGTGTTGTGCATACTGATGGCAACAACTACCTCTGTGACACCTGCGGGTCAAAATTCAAGTCCAAGGGTAGCCTGAAGCAGCACCATCTGACAGCCCACACAGACATCAAGGACTACCCATGCAGGCAGTGCGGGAAGCTGTTCTCCCGTTCATCCCTCCGCAACAAGCACGAACGGGTCCACCTGGGACTGAACCGCTTCATGTGCGAGCACTGTGGGAAGGGGTTCCGGGACCAGTACAGGCTGAAGGTGCACCGGAATTGGCACCTGGGCATCCGGCCCCACGCCTGCCACATCTGTGGGAAGACCTTCCTCACTAAGGGGAATCTCACCAAGCACGAGCGGATCCATACGGGGGCGCGGCCGTATGTGTGTGGAGAGTGTGGGCACGGCTGCTTGGACTCTTCTACGCTGAAGCGGCACCTGCTGCAGACCCACAACATCCACAAAGAGAGGGTGCTCACCAAAGGGCCTGCACGCAGGGACGGCGACCTGCCCTCCCGACCCCGCCCCCCGAAGACCACCAACACTAGAGGGAAAGCGAGAGCCGCTGCTGCTAAGAAGAACGCCACCCCTACCCCCATCCCTGCTGCGGTGGTGGACGCCCAGGCTGACACAATAGCCACAGACACACTCATCGAAATCTCCCAGCAGCTAGCGGACAGGAGCAGTATGACCCTACCAACGGAAGCATCACAGATTGTGGTAGGTGGTGCTGTAGACGGACAGATCCTATCTACCGAGGTGGCCAGTTGCATCCCGGTGCCTGCCGGACAGGTTGTGGACACAGTGGTCTCTGAGGCAGGCCCAGGGACCAGTTGGTTTCCGGTTGTCATCAACAAGGCTGGCCAGTCCTCTGGGGATACTGTCCCAGTCACGCAGAGCATTACTGACTTCCAGTCCTTAGAACTGATTACCTAAAGCAGTTAATGTCCTGCACAAATAATGATTTTTATCTACAAAATGAAAAGAATACTCTTCTTTCAAATGTCTACTTTCTCGCCTTTCCAATTCTCCTCCAATTCTATCCACTTTTCTTTACACATGGTGTACCGTAATCCTTTTCCGCGATGACTCATACCACCATGCAATTCAGCTCTATGGGGAGCCTGCTCAACACATCGCTAGACAATTCCAACGGGACCAAGTCAAGTCAGCTGAGCTTACCATCCACCTAATCTTCCTCAAACGCTGCTGTGACTCCAATATCATCCCATTAGGCCTTCAACTCAAACCCATGATTGATACTTCGAAGGCTCAGCGCATCCTTCATGAAGCCGGCATATCCCTCACCCGCGAACGCATCACGTACACCTGCTGCCAACTCAACGAACTTGACCCCACCATCTCCACCACCCAGTCCTGACTCAACCAGATACTTCGTCGAGACGATCTCAACAAGTTCCAGTCCTTCAACAACCAAACATCCCACCAGACTTACCAGACTTCTAGACACAAGCAGATGAGGAAGTTAAACCAGGTCCGCTCCAGGAAACCCACCTGGACCAATCCTCTTTCGACCAACCAACCAAGGTAACCGTTGTCAACCTCAGCCAGCACCAACTTACCGAGACTGAACACAAAGTTCTTTCCCTGGGACTCAACCTCGCCATCGCCCCAAAGAAGATAACCCTTCTCCGACAATGCCCAACAAGTAGAACCCAAGCTCCAAATTAGCCGCCAACAAAATCCGACTTAAAGTGACCAATGCCCTCTCCGACGCCAAACCACCCAAACCAAACCTAACGAAGGAAGAAAAGACCGCCATTCAAGACCTCAGCGACAACCAATCCATCCACATCTTGTACGCAGACAAGGAGCCACCACCATCATGAAACTTGTCACCCACGCACTCACCTCCATCAACCAGTACCCCAGATGGAAAATCAACACCCAAGTCCAACCCATCCAATTCACCACCAATTCTATCCACTTTATCTTTACACATGGTGTAACGTAAACCGCTTCCGCGAAAATGAAATATCTGCTACAATTTTCATATTCCTATTGTAAAAGATAATGGATAGTATGGACACCGATTCGTCGTCGTCGTCACAGCAGAGTCTAGACAGAGCGTAGCTTCTCTTTTGGCAGCATGGTACAACCGTCATTTTTTAGCCATTCTAGTTGCTTTCTCCATTGTACCAAATGCCTCCCTCACCGTTTTGTCCCATTTAAATCTTATTCTTCCTCTACTACGTTTACAGGAATATGTGCCCCAAGGACCCTCTTCTCTAGACCATTATGTCTCACAATACGACCAAAATATCCTTAGCATCTGTCTCCTCACACATTACAAGTAACCATTCACTAGGCACATTGAGCAAATTCCTGATGTCTTTATTTGTCCATGGGGACTCTAAAAATACTGTGATAACATTTGCTTTCAAAAGCAGTGATTCTTAACTCATCTGCCTTCCTTAGCACCCAAGCTCCGCAGGTGTAGGTTGCAATGGGGACGATGCAAGCTCTGAGAATTAAAAGTTTTGTCTGCTTGTCCTGTCCTCATCATAGTTATGCCTCCGCCACAAAGTGGCCGGAGGCATTATGTTTTCGGGTTATCCGTCCGTCCGTACGTCCGTCCCGAATCCGTTTAGGCAATATCTTGAGAACCACCATCCAGATTTGTTTCAAACTTAGTACATGTGTGTATAGATGAAACCAATGAAGTATGTAAAATAGGGGTCAATTCTGATTAAGGTCAAAGGTCAATGAACTTTGTGAAAAATTGCCCAAAATTGACCTTTTTCACAATAAAGCTAAATCCAAGGATCCAATTCTCATGAAACATGGTACAAAGATGGATCACTACTTGGGAATAGACTGGTGACATTTTTGATAAATTTCCTGAAAGTTCAGAGGTCAAAGATCAATGAACTTTGCCAAAATTGGATAAAAACTGCCCCAAGCTTTAAGTTTTTCACAGTGAATCCAAATCCAAGGATGCAATTCTCATGAAACATATTACAAAGATAGATCACTACTTAGGAATAGACTGATGACATTTGTGATAAAATTTGTGAAAGTTCAGAGGTCAAAGGTCAATGAACTTCGCCAAAACTGGCTAAAAACTGTCCAAGACTTCATATTTTTCACCATAAAACTAAATCCAAAAATGAAATTCTCATGAAACGTGGTACTGAGATGGATCACTACTTGGGAATAGACTGGTGACATTTTTTGGTGAAATTCCTGGAAGGCCAGAGGTGAAAGATCAATGAACTTTGCAACAATTTGCTAAAAATTGGCCCCAAATTGATATTTTTCATAATAAACCCAAATCCAATGGTGTAATTCTAACCAAACATGGTACAGAGATGTATCACTTCATGGGGGTAGATTGATGAAAGTTTGGTAAATTCCTGAAATGTCAAAGGTCAATGAACTTTGCCAAAAATAGCTAAAAAATTGCCCCCAAAGTAATATTTTTCAAAATAAATCAAGATCCAATTGTGCAATACCAACCAAACATGGTGCAAAGATGGATCACTACTTGGGGGTAGACTGATGATATTTTTGGTGAAAATTCTCAAAGGTCAGAGGTCAAAGGTCAATGAACTATGCCAAAATAGGCTAAAAATTTAGCCAAATTTAACATTTTTCACATTGAATGCAAAACTAATGGTTCAATGTGAACCAAACATGGTATAGAGATGTGTCACTTCATGGAGGTAGACTGGTGAAAGTGTGTGTAAAATTTCTGAAAGGTCAAAGGTCAATGAACTTTACCCCCAGATTGGCTAATTTTAAACAAACTTGATACAAGGATGGCTTTAGACAGACTGATAAGATTGGAAGTCAAAGGTCAATGAACATCGCCAAACATGGAAAAACAGAATATGATATTTTCATTTCACATAGGAATTAAATGGTTCATTGCCAACCAAACAGAAAACCTGTTTGGTTGGCAATGAACCATTTAATTCCTATGTGAAATGAAAATATCATATTCTGTTTTTCCATGTTTTCTGAGAATAAATCTAGATAGAGCTAGCATAGAGGCGGAGGCATATTTATCGACTGCGCGGCAGTCGAATTGCTCTAGTTTAGCTTGGGGCTAAGAACTGCCCCAAGCTTTATATTTTCCCAATAAATCCAAATCCAAAGATGCAATTCTCATGAAACATGTTACAAAGATAAATCACTACTTGGGAATAGACTGGTGACATTTATGATAAAATTCCTGAAAGTTCAGAGGTCAATGAACTTCGCCAAAATTGGTGAAAAACTCCCCAAAACTTCATATTTTTCACAATAAAACCAAATTCAAAAATGCAATTCTCATTGCATTGGTACTAAGATTGATCATTACTTGGGAATAGACTGGTGACATTTTTGGTGAAATTCCTAGAAGGCCAGAGGTCAAATGAACTTTGCAACAATTTACTCAAAATTGGCCCCATATTGATATTTTTCACAGTAAAGCAAAATCCAATGGTGCAATTCTAATCAAACATGGTACAGAGATGTAACACTTCATGGAGGTAGATTGATGTAAGTTTGGGTAAAATTCCTGAAAGGTCAAAGGTCAATGAACTTTCCCCAAAATTAGCTAAAAAATTGCCCCCAAAGTAATATTTTTCAAAATAAATCAAGATCCAATTGTGCAAACCAACCAAACATGGTCCAAAAAATGATCACTACTTTGGGGTAGACTGATGATATTTTTGGTGAAAATTCTCAAAGGTCAGAGGTCAAATGTCAATGAACTTTGCAAAAATTGGCTAAAAAATGTGCCAAATTAAACATTTTTAACATTGAATGCAAAACTAATGGTTCAATTTGAACCAAACATGGTACACAGATGTATCACTTCATGGAGGTAGACTGGTGAAAGTGTGGGTAAAATTTCTGAGAGGTCAAAGGTCAACGAACTTTACCCCCAAATTGGTTAATTTTAAACAAACTTATGGATGGCTTTAGACGGACAGATTAGATAGGAAGTCAAAGGTCAATGAATATTGCCATACTTGGCCAATAATGGAAAAACAGAATATATTTTCATTTCACATAGGAATTAAATGGTTCATTGCCCACCAAACAGGTTTTCTGACAATAAATCTAGAGCTAGCTCAAAGAGGCGGAGGCATATTTATCGACTGCGCGGCAGTCGAATTGCTCTAGTTTTTTCATGTTGTTTAGTGCCTTCAAACCCATAGCTAGTCAGCCTTTAATTTCCCTGCCATTGTCACCGTCTTTCTGAATTCTCACCCCAGGGTACCTGAAATGATCAACCTCCTCCAGTAATGAGTTATCAATACTAACTCCCTCATCATTTCTATCCTCTTCTTTAAACACAGACAGAACTTTCATTGTTGATGCATTCATTTTCAAACCATAAGATTTGCTTCTTTCATTCAGAGACGAGGCAATGCTTCTCAGGCCAGGTCTTGATGTGGAAATCACAGATGCATCATCTGCATATCACAGATTTTATAGGTCTACTCATACACGCAGTAAGTTTTCTGCTTGGACACCATCCATAACTTCCCTCATTATTTTCTCTGTGTAACTGTTAAGAAGTGCAGGAGAGAGTATCCCGAGAGTATCTCTTTGCTATAGCTGCTAGGGCCTCATACTGGTTTTGTATCTCTACTGAGTAGGTATCTGGCATGCATGACTCATCAAATCTCATGACTGTTTGACACTTCCTTTTGGATTTGATACCTCAAATCTAAGCACAGTAGCTGATGATCAGATCCGCAGTCTGCATTTGGAAATGAACAGGTTTTTGTCTCGCCTGAACGAAGTTCGGTAGAAACCTAGTACGTAATCACTTTTCCTGTTAGTCTGTTGGTCTGTTAGTCTGTTGGTTTGTCGCTCTTTTAGTCTGTTGGTTTTTCTTTAACTTGCTCTAATTTCTTTATTTCACTATCAATTGTGATCACACTTGGTACGAATGATCCATGGGTAATACCACATGTGTCTTTATGAGGATGATGGGGTCAAAGGTCTTCTAGGGGTAAAAAAATTCAAATGATATGAAGCCGTCTGCATTATTTTTCTCAAAGTTTCCGCTTGACTTGCTCTCATTTCTTTATTTCTGCATCAATTGTAATCACACATAGTACAAATGATCCTTGGGTAATACCACATGTGTCTTCATGAGGCTGATGGGGTCAAATGCCATCTAGGGGTCAAAAGGTCAAATGATAGGCCATGTGCATCATTTTTTGTCAAAGTTTTTGTTTGACCTGCTTTCATTTATTTATTTCTGCATCAATTATAATCACACTTGGTACAAATGATCTTTGGGTGATACCACATGTGTCTTCATGAGGTCAGAGGTCATCTAGGGGTCAAAAGGTTAAAAAAAATATGTTTGAAAAAAACTTAGCACTGTTTATCGATTGCAAAATCTGGCGAGACTTGTGGTTCGCGAACCACCTTGTACACAAAGTTTCTATTTGACCTGCTCTCATTTCTTTGTTTCTGTCTCAGTTGTGATCACACTTGATACAAATGCCCCTTGGGTAATACCACATGTGTCTCCATGAGGCTTATGTGGTCAAAGGTCACCTAGGGGTCAAAAGGTCAAATGATAGGCCGTGTGCATCATTTTTTTCGCGAATCACCTTGTACACAAAGTTTTAATTTGACTTGCTTTCATTTCTTTATTTCTGCATCAATTGTGATCACACTTGGTACCAATGATCCTTGGGTAATACTACATGTGTCTCTTCATGAGGCTGACGGGGTCAGAGGTCATCTATGGGTCAAAAGGTTTGAAAAAAATATTTGAAAAAAAGAACTTCGCACTGTTTATCGATTGCGAAATCAGGCGAGACTCGTGGTTCGCGAACCACCTTGTTCTGACACTTGATCTCATATCGTCCTGCGTATAAGAATGTAGTCAATCTGGTTCTGTGTTGTTTCATTTGGAGCTATCCAAGTTAACAGTCCCTGTTTGTGGTGTTTCAAAAGAGTGTTGCAGATGCTCAATTCAGTGGCCACTGTAGAGTACAGGGGTGTTAAATCATGGACACAGAAAAGGCATATTGCTTTACAGTTCAAAGCAGTACTAGTTTTAATCATAACTTCGATGCCATGTTGGATAGATTACTATGGAACGCCAAGTGCGTAATACATGATCGTTAGGACACTACATTTAAACAATTTTATAATTTAAAATTCATAACAATTATGATTTTGAGACCATTCCTTACCATATATAGTGGCAGAACGACTCAGTGGTAATGAAAGGTCTGCAATCTTAACCACTATTATGCCTTACCTTTGCTGTACAATTCGTATTGATCTCAAATTTGTTGCATTCATCTCAAAATCCATACATGCTCACATAGAGAAAGTAGAGCGTATGTGACATGCCGGTACATGTATACTGAAATACATTTACCTGACATGTAATTTTGTAAGTCTTGTGAAGAGGCTAACTAACTCTTTGTGTGCCAAATAAACTGCAGCTTTGAAAGATGAAATTCTTATTTTGTATATTTAACAGAAAGAAACTTGTATGAAGTTCAATTTTATGTTTTTTAGTTTTTACTTCTTTTATGCCTCTGTCTTATTGGTTCTTCTTCCTTTCATTCTTTGTATGTGTACTTTCCTATTTATCATATCTGGTAGCCATTATCCAGTTTGTGCTTTGGTTATTTTTAATCCTTTTATCTTCCAACTCTGGTATGCTTTTTCCAAGGAGTTTCTTGACCACTTTTGAATAAGTTTGTGGTATGGAACACTTGTGCAGCAGTAGTGACATTTCTTGAACTTTTAACAAGCTTCATGTATAGAATTAGCAAAGGTTTGAAGATCTTGCGTAAATCCTTTCCACAAATGCACCAAAATGGATAAAAAAAGAGGGGTATTTTTGTTTGTATTGTACATTTGTACATTTAATTTGCATTTCTTCTATTCCATGGAGAATAAAGAAAAGGAATAAAGAAAATGACTGTGTCCATGTACAGTGTATATGTCTGTACTTGTCATATTACTTCGCCTTGTGAGAATCACTTCACATCATGTGTGATAAAATAAAATTTGCTAAGGACTAAAAGCTGTACTTAAATGTCTGTAATTGTTATACTGTAGCCAGCCAGTCTGCATACGATTCCCCCTGTCACATAAACATCTCCGGATTGTTGCATTCAATCATCTATTTGTTCAATCATCTATTTGTGGGAAGCCCAGTTCCCAGATCCCTCCTAAATACTTCTGAAACTTGCAAATGTGCATGTATTACCTTTTGAATCAGAGAAAACTGTTGTTGAAGCAGAGTAAATCTTTCTTCTGGGCTGTTTGACATTAAATTATCTTAACAATTCAATTAACAGGTCGGCCTCCTGAAGACATCTCATTTGAGAGGTTCCGGCCTCAGGCGGACAAAGGGATGAATAAATAAACATGTACATGTATGTATATTAATGTGAATACTGAACGCTATTTCATAGTTTGGAAAATAAATATCCACAGTGAAAGTCTATAAGCTAGCCTTGGTACTAGGCTGGGAGGTGCATGGACACAACCCAGTCTGTTAATTATGTCTGGTTACACAGACTATATCCCAATCCTACCCTCGGGTACTAGGCTGTGAGGTGCATAGACACAACCCAGAAACATTCAAAGAACATACAACCCAGTCTGTTAACAACTATGTCTGATAACACAGACTATGCCCCAATCTCATCCTCGCTCTCTAGAGGGGAAGAAGCCAGAGGAGCTATGACGTCATAAGGACGTAGTCTGTGTTATTAGACATAGTTGTTAACAGACTGGATTGTGTCCATGCACCTCACAGCCTAGTACATGTACATAGGCTATCTATGAGACTACAATGTGGATATCGCATGTTTCTCCGGACAGAACCATTTATCCTCGCATCAGCATAAGTCCGGTGAAAATAATTATGTTTGATGTTATTGTCCTTGATATACTACATGTATTTCAAGGAAAAATATTGGGAACTTTGTTGCAGACAAATACATGCTGAAAGAGAAATGTGGAGGCGATGTGAGAGGGACAGGAGAGGCTATAAAGAGAGAAAGAGGTGGGGTGGAAGGGGCATGCCGAAGAGCTAGAGGAGGTGAAATACATACATGTATGTGGACTCTGGTGCTGACAGGGAAAGAGAGAGAGAGAGAGAGAGAGAGAGAATGGAAACGAAAGAAAGGTGGGATGTTTGTGTGTATGCATGACTGCGCGTATGTATGTGTGTGTGTGTGTGTGTAGGAAACGCCTGTAACCAATAAATGGCTCCCTTTCTTATATTTCTACGCCTGTATCATATCTATCTTTTCTTCCACTGTCTACATTTACATGTTATTCCACTTCTAAATCACTAGTCCTTCGTACTGCTCTTTCTTCAGTTCGGATTCATCTACTGTATTTCCCCCTCCTTCCTTCATCCATCTTGGGGTTGTCGGGGGTCTTACCGTTTTCCATTTTATTCTCTCGCTCTCCCTCCCTCCTCTCTCGCTCTCCCTCCTCTCTTTCTCTCTCTCACACCCTAGCTACCCATGTACCCCCTCACACAAACACACACACACACACACAATATCTCTCCGCACCCCTCTCTGCAGTCTCTCTCTCTCATCCATCCTTTTCCCTCTAGCTCTCTCTCCCACATGTAAACTTTCTATCTCTTTCTCAGCTATGACCCTTCCATGCTCTTCTCTTAATTACCCCCCTCCAAAAAAAAAAAAACTCTCTCTCTATCTATCTATATCTCTCTCTCTGATCTCTCGATTATCATATTTGGCCCCCCTCGTGTCCGTTTGTAATCGTCTCCGAGCTTAACCTCAATTACTATGCATTGACTTCCGTCTCTTTTCCTTGTTTCCTTCACGCGATTAATTGTTCGACTCAGACACAGAAATGTATGATTTTCCTAGTTTATTTCTACCCTCATGTTTAGAACACCGCTCTCTATCATGAAAGCTTAGTCACATACATGTATTGCATAAGTCAAAACAAGAAATGAAGACATAAAATATACGGTGTTTTTTTTCTTTTACGCTGTAGGCCTACTTGTTTTTCAGTGAATAATTTTGAAAATAGGTTTGCCTTTCACGATGATATATTTGTACATCTTAAGCCTAGTTTTCAGCGTATCTTAATGCGTGAAGGGGCTCAGTACAGCTTGTCCCAATAAAAATTGCAATGGCATTTTCCACAACGATAACTTTAAAGATATTGGATTATTCAGAATGATATTTCAGGGTATAACACTATAACCTATTACCTTCATATTGCAAAAAAATCATATTCGATTTGCCTTAGTATTCATGGAGAATGGGGATTTTTTTATCAATCATGTTCGATGTCCCTTCCCTCTAGGCTTTGTTAGGAGGCATGTTGTCCATTATGTTCACACTTTATGATCGAAATCGTTTACTGTGTTCTTGCACAAATATATCTGTTAAGAATGTGACGGCATACGTTTCTTTTTATTTTAATCAGACGACATAGATAATGAACTTAATGAAATAAAACGAAATTGTATTTATGAGTTTTGCAAACACTGGGAAGGTGTGGACAATAATTAAACAATTTCGATCTTAAAGCGTGAACACAATGGACAACATGGCATGTCTCCTTACAAAATCTGGAGGGAAGGGACATCGGACCTGACTGACAACAGATCCCCATTCTCCATGGCCACTGAAGCGAATCGAATATGGTTTTCTGCAAGAGGAAGGTAATAGTTTAGTTTCATACCCTGAAATATAATTCCGATTAATCTAATATCTTCAAAGTTATCGTTGCGAGAAGTGCCGTTGTAATAAGTATTGGGACAAGCTGTACAAGAAAAAAACAATGCAGCACGATCAAGAAAGAGGAGGGTTTTGCCAGATGTCTGGCAGTTTCGTTTGTCTATTTCTACTTTATATGTCTACTTATATCATATCCATATGAATATATTATGAGCGACGTGCGTAATCTGTACATCGATCGAATCCAATATCTCTCACCTTTCCAATGTTACCCCTATGAAGATAATTCAAGTATTATAAGTTACCGTAGTCATCATTTCAAGTCACCAACCACGTACTAATATCCTACATTCATGGTGTTATTCATATTTTTTTCCACGACAGGGCGTTGCCATAGTTAATGCCTTTTTGCACTGTTAATAAGGACGTTCTCATACACCATTCCCATCCATGGGCAATACGTAGCACGTCTAGCTGACAGAGAAGTAGTTAACCTAACAATAGCGCAGCACCTCGGTAGGTAGTGGGCGCCCGTCGATGCCCGCCTGGAGGTTGGCGACGCAATTCTCCATGACCGCGTCGAGAGTCTCGCCGACGAACGACGACAGGTGCGCGGTCACGATCACGTTGGGCATGTGGAGTAGCGGGTGGTCCTTGTGTAGCGGCTCGGGGAAGGTGGCGTCCAGGGCCGCCCCGCGGATCGCCCCACTACGAAGCGCCTCCACCAACGCGTCCTGGTCCAAGATGAGACCTGGACGAAGCACATGGGAAAGAAATATTACTGATCATTGTTCTTTTGTTAAGCGCCGTATGCTAAATGCACCTCACATGTAACCCTGTATCTAAGAAATGCATCTGGGTTTCTTTCATCCCTTCCGACTTTATTAAAAAGAGAAACATAAGAGATCATGGTAATATGAAAGGCATAACAATATGTCCACCGGCAATATTCGATATAAAGGAATTACGTTGTCATTGACCATGCAACTGGTATTTCCGTGTAATTCGGTACAAAAAATGTTAACTCCTGACATGAGTGTAGCCGACTTTTCAACCAGGATCGATATACGTTTTGTGTCTCTAAATTAAGTAACTTTACAACTTTAAAAGAAAAACAGCATTGCATTATATTGCTTCCATTGTAGAGAAATCATTATTCTTTAGCTTTATCACAGCCTGCAAGAAACCTACTCGGTGTTACTTCTTTAATTTGTATGACTGCATTTGTACATATATGTATGTAGTGTGTTCATTTTCCCATCTCAAAAAATGAAACGAGCTGCCCCCACCTCTTCCTCCATTGACGATGATGGCGCTCGACTTCATGAGCTCGAGTTGTTTCTTGCCGATCAGGTTCTTGGAGTCGTCGTTGAGACTTGCTGAGATGACGAGGAAGTCGACCTCTGGAAGCATTTCATCGACTGACCTGCAATACGTGGCCTTCACTTCCGCTTCCTCCTCGGGTTTCCTATATATTATACAATCATGAAGATGGGAAAATCAAAGCAACATTCCTTTTCAGAAACTGCATTTAACTTAAAAATTAAAAAGTAAATACGATTTATTAGGCCCAACTGTTCTGCTAACAAGACCTTTTCCATAAATGTTATTTGTGCGTTATTTTGGAATGGGATCACGGTTGTCAAACTATCTTTCATGTTAGAAGTAGAAATCAGTTATCCGTTCTGCCGCCAGCCCCGAGGGTCATGAATTTCGTTTCATTATAAAGATGTTATAATGTTGAAATGTTCCATTCCTGGTTTTCAGGACGCACAAGAACAGGACCAATGGTCAGCAGAATTAGGCTCATTTGGTTTCGGGTTCCGTAGTCTGTACCACTATTCTATCCCTTGCAATTATTGATGTATCAGTCCATCAATAAGTATGGTCACCTTCTGGTCCTGTTGTGATAGAGAACTCGCATCTTGAACCCGGAAGCTCTTCTAGCGACTTCGTAACCTATGCATCCCATTCCTAGAATGCCCATAGTAGCTCCGGTGACCTTTACCCCCGTGGGTACGTTTGTCCTTGTCCAACCTTTGGTTGTGTCTTCGTATCCTCGCGCCATTTCAATACCTGTATGCACATGAAGAATTTTAATGGGTGTAAGATAAAGAAGGATCCACGTAAATGTTTGAAGAAGGAACAGAGTAGGAAAGAAAGGATTGCAATAAGGAGACAGAAGAGAGGAATGAGGGTAGAGGGAAAAGAAGAGGAAAAGGAGAGATAGCCATAGGAGAAAGATGGGATAAGAACGGGAAGGAAAGAGGATGGAGGGTAAAGAGAAGTAGAGGTAGGTAGATATAGGGTAAGGAGGATATATGAACGGGAAGAGAAGGAAGAAATACATATACATTATACATATACATGTATTAGGAGGCAGAAGGACGGAAGGAGGATGGAGGGTAAAGGGAAGGATCGGGAGGTAGGTACATAAAGGATAAGGAGGAGAGAAGAATAGAAAGAGAAGGAAGAAATGAGTATAATTACGAGGCGGAATGAAGGAGGGTGAACGGGAACAGGAAGGTGGGGAAGGAGGAGATAAGAATGGGAAGAGAAGGAAGAAAAGAGTATAAGTAGGCGAAAGAGAGATGGGAGGGAAAGAGAAAGAAAGGGAGAGGTACTAGCTAAAGAGGAAGATTGTAAAAAATCCGGGACGATTAGGAAGAAATGAGTAAATTAGGAGGCAGAAGGGAGGATGGAGAGTTGAGGGGAAAGAGAAGGAGTGGTAGGTAGATAAAGCGGAAGGAGGAAATAAGGAAGGGAAGTGGAAGAAGAAAGGAGTATACATGTATTAGGAGGCGAAAGGAAGGAGGATGGAGGGGAAAGAGGAGGAAACGGATAAGAAGCTAAATTTGAAGGACGAGAGAAGAACGGGAAGAGGAGTAAGAAAGGAGATAGGGAGAGAAGGGAGGAAGGATGATGAAAGGTACAGACGTGGAGATGGAGGTAGATATAGAAGAAGGGGGGGAAAAGAAGTATATTGTATATGAAGGCAAAAGGAAAGGAAGAAGATGAAGATAAGGGAAAGGGGAAGAGAGGGGGAAGCTAGGGGAAATGGGTGCATGAAGCAGGAAAAAATGAAGGAGGAAGATTAACACAAAATCGAAAGAGAAGGAAGAGAAGACGAAGTGGTAGGACAGGGGTCATGATGAATATCGTCAAAATTTAATAGTGATATTGAAGTGAAAGGAGAAAAGGGTTTCCGTTTATCTTATTTTCAGTCAAAAAAGAATAAGGACACGAATGGCACAAGCCTGAATCACGAACTGGAACATCATCAGTACACCAAGTACAGGATAAATCAAAATTCTTGAAATGATATAATAATGAATGATAGATTGCTATGTGGCCATAAGAATTATGAAAGTTCTATACTACTCTAAACAAACAATACGTATTCTTTAAGTATACGTATACGTATTCTTCAAGGCTACGACATGAGTAATAATGTTCATTACGAATGAATGACATAATAATACTGAGCATACATTTATAAATAACTTCGTCTTCTACATGGTTTTAACTCTTTAAGCGCCATTTTGAGGCAGTTTTGAACTTGTAATACAGTCCTCATGGTACTGGTACATAATTCCGAATAAATGGCAGTATGGAGTCTGGCAGAGAAGGCGTTAATGATCAAGTCGTCAGTGCGGACTGCGCTTTTTCTTTGCATCGCCCTCGATTTGAGGGCATCCTCCGCACTAATAAATGCTCATCTTTTTCCCAAGATAAATCAAACATACATAAACACGTGCCAATGAATAAATGAACCTAATCAAATTAATGTTCATTCACAACTTATTGGCAGCCGTTACTCAATCACATTATAGTCATTAATTTACCTTTTTAAATATACATGTATTGCAATCGTAGTAATATATATAAAGACTTGATAACGCAGGAAAGAAGATTCTTACACTGTGGTATTTTCCTAGCTGCAGCTATGAGCAAGCCGAAGATGAAATCTGCGCACGTGTCGTCCAGGATACCTCTGGCATGGCCCACTTTGACCCCGCACCTGTTGAGGAGGGGGAGGTCGAGGTGGTTCGTGCCCGTACTCGTCGTCGATAACACCTACGTGGGGGAAGAAATTTGGGGGAAGGGGTTGGGGTGGCGTGTGGGGAGGGGTGGGGGTAAATATAATTACCTATACCAGAGGGTTTAACGGCATAGATATTAAAAACACTTAACACTAAAATGATAACTTATTACAGTTGACTTTTCGAATAAAGTCGAAGAATGTTAACTGTTTTAGGAGCAGGTCTTGTGACATTTCGTCTATTAATGTCTTTGAAAATAATCATTTGAATATTTAATTCGATTTTCATTTTTTGACAAAGCTATGAAGAAAAATATCGTGTGTATCGGATAATAAAGAATGTAAAAAAATATCCATTGTGTATCACATGCCAAATCTCCAGCTCTGTGTCAGATGTAAATTTGATGTTGAAAATACAAAATTATCATGAATTATATATTTTTTGTTTTTGTGCTCTAGATTAAAATTTGCTGATAAAAATGAAGACTATTAGTTAGTTTTTGTATAATTTATATTGATACAGGGCTTGAGATTAAAAACAATATAAGAAAACAATGTTAATCGAAGAACACATTACCTTTAGATTCGGCATACTTCTGAGGAACTCTTCCGTCATCTTGGGCTTGTAGGCTGGAATGTACATGATGCCTTTGATGTCATGACGACAGGCCTCGGTGTCAGCTAGGAAGTCATTCCACAAGATGAGCCGGAATGATTTGTTGAAGATCTCCTCTTGTGTTTTGATATGTGGATGCAATGTCGCCAAAATCAACGGTCGTTTGTCCTCACCATTCGACATCGTATGGGTTCTGGTAAACGATTTTATGTAAATGAATAAGTCGTTTGCGTGGTTTCACTGCTATATCACAAAACATGAAGAACATGTTAAACTCGTTCTCTGCAAGAAACCATACTCCCCTATCGTGTATGCCGGCCAGTACATCTATTATGGTGCATGAAGTTTTCAAAAGGGCTTCAAATTCGGAATTACTTCCCTTTCGGCTGCCTATTGTAGCGATTACATTCAGCTCTCATATAGTGATTCAGTTTAAATGCATGGATGGAATGCACTTTGCATCTGTTGCTGGAATCGGAAAAATCTCGGACAAGCTTTGTGGCTACTACGAGTAATAGTTTGTTCAGGAAGGTGTTAGAACTGGAGTCAGCACGAAGAATAATTTATTCCTACACCAGTCGCGTTCATTGATAGCACAATAGAATATTTGACGCATTTGGTTCTTTGATCCAGTGACGACCGCCGCCAAATATGCAAAACAAATTTTGGATGCATTTAGAGGAATATATATTCTGTATGCGCAGAAGATTTCAGAACCACTTCATGAATTGAAGTGCATGTGCAGTAGAAGTACATCTTATAAAGATACGATTCTGTGTATTTCAGATTGTATTGTTGCTTCGTTTTTGTGATAAAAGGAGATTACTGTAGAAAACATGCCACAGAAATGCCACCATATCGCACATTAGGCAATCTTATTTCCTTAAAAATATCTTGTAAATCGTTTATTAAGTGTTTCATCTTTCATGGAAACAAGCTCAATTTCGTGTCCGGAGGTGTCCGAAAAAGTTACGGACCAAACTCTTTCTCCAATTTTTCCAAAATTTCCCTTCGCTCACCCCAAAACTAATTCATAGTGTGTGTAAAAAGATCAGCTACGAGCTCCCAGCGAAGGCTGAACGGTTGACATATTTCTCAAAACAGATTTTCTTTTGTTATTCAGAGGAAGGCACTGCCTAATTAGAAATACAGCTAATTGTTTAAAACACCTGAATGTCTTGATTTTTTATGAGGCGGTGGTCATCATAGATCAAAGGAAGTCTATCCGAGCACAGTCCATCCATGATAGGTCCATGGTTTGTTGATAGACATGCATTTGAACACGTATTGAAAACGATTATTCCCGGAAGCCTCCCCCCCCCCCCCCCCCCCCGTGAACATCGTATTTTGTTAAGCATAACAAATTTGAAACAAACTTGAAAGGGGCACCCTTTGACATTTTGCCCGCATAACAAGCGATGATTGTCCATAATCACGATAATACTGTTAAGCTCTGCTCCGACAGAATTTGAACGTTTTGAACGTCGATACATGAATAAAATGTAATTTATGTTCTAGTTGTGATGATCGACGATAGACCTATTAATCAATACACAAATACGCACGCACACACACACACAAACAAACAAACAAGAATAGCATTAAAATCAAATTTAGACGGTTAACAAGAACGGTAAACCGCTTCCGACAGTGTGAATATACCTTACTGAGGGTGCCCACAAAACAGCTCTTAACGGGTACCCGTATTTCTCAGAACTGATTGCTACATAAAGCTAGCGAGTTAGCATGGTCTTTACCTTCTGAGCACTGCAGGATACTGCCTGTAGCCAAGATGGATATTACTCGTAGTGGCAAGCTCTACCCGTCGAACTGACTCGAATCCCTTGAACAACGGACGTGCTCCGTAGCAGACGACACACCTCGACAGCATTGATCTTGTATATAAACAAAAGGGAAAATAATTACATGTAGGCTATTATGGCGATGCAAATCTCACTATCGGGATAGCCGGGTTTATAGCCCTGGACACGCTATTTGTGTACACAATCATAATTTCATATTAAGTTCACTGGTCCAGTCTCTGTATGGAGATTGAAAATGAATTCACAAAGAAGGAATAATTAACGCACCGGCCTGGCTAGTCGCAATTCGCAAGACGGAAGTCAACTGATTATGGAAAAAGACATGTTTGATTCCAGCATGGACGTCGGATAGACAGAAACGTACCATACAGCACAACGAGATTCGACTCTTTCATTGAAGAAACACCGATCGATGCCTAGCTATACAATGACAATTAATGATATTATACTTACCTAGTCAAAGAGCAGTTTCTTGGTTCCGATCCAAAGCGGTATGGGCCGGTTGCTAAGAATCGTTTCCGGAAAATGTAACAGAGATAAGTAGCTGTGTTTCCTGGCAAAATATGCGCGTGTTGTGCATGTACATGCAGTACACAAAGACCTGTAATAATGCCATGTGAGATCTTCGTCAAATTATCAGAGCATAACATTTGTACGTGTACTCCTATCACATTGTCAACTAAAATATACTGAAGTGGTTCGTTGAGCTTTTGCTTGAGTTACAACATGGGTGGGCACATTCATGTAAAGCATAGTGTGACTTCATTCACTGTTTTTTTTTTCATTTCAAAATTCAAGTTGATGAATAATCGAGGCAGCGAGCGTGTGCGGAACAACTTCATTTCCCGTTGCGTTTCCATCTTACATCGTTATCGTCATAGTAGACCGAGTATACAGAGTGATACAGTCACGTGATACGTCTCTCACAATAGTTGTATATCATCCATGCTTGTATTCCCATCATAATCAAGATAAAGGGAACCACGCGTATAGGTTTATACTTCCATGCAGTCGACCATTCTCTAGTCATGTATGCAAATTGTATGCACGTCGTTCCAACAACACGTTACTAATGGTAACCCCTGGGCTTGTCCGAGGTATGTCCGAGTAGCGACAACTATTATTCAGTGTGCTAAGTTCTGAAATTGATTCACTAAAATGAGGTGATTGTAATACACTGTTCTGTGTTTTATACATACGCACTCGATCATGGCAAACGTTGCGAATACATTAACGAAACTGACTCCCGGAACTGACTGAACATGTACGTACCTGGTACGACACAGAATAACGAAGAACCCTTGATGACGGCATGTATGGGTTTGATGATTCAGGACTGATTCATACTGGAAAACGTCGGGAATTTCGAAGAACCACTTAGCCACGTGATGTGTAAAATGATAGCATATAGGAAAAACGACAGATTGTGTGTCGGGGGTGGGTGGGTGTGTGTGAGCTGAGAGAGAGAGAGAGAGAGGGAGATGGGGATATGAAGTATGAACGAGTGGGTGATAAGTGGGTATCTTGGGGTTGGGAGGCGGACATCGAGACCCTATACAGGGAGGGAATATGGTAGAGAAATTTGAAAAAGTTCATGGTCAACGATAACAACCCACGGTCCGACGCAACGAATGTCTCGCTCTTATGGTTTTGACTATCACTCTGGAAATTATTTCTTTAAAATACAAGACGCATGAAATATCCACAAAATATTGTTTTCTAGCTTCTATGGACTATCTAGTAAATCAACATAGAAATTTCATGACAATAACAATGATAGATACTAAAATAGCTTGCTTCGGGGACACGTGATGTACTTATACACTGTAATAAATATACGCAAAGTGTTATGTACTCCAAGACATAACTCTTGTACTCAAAGAAAATTTGATTTTTTTTTCAAGCATTAGTTAAATCATCAGACAGACAGAAAAAAGCTTTATCTATCTCTCCAGACGAGTTTTGTATTCGTCCAGAAATAAAAAAAACAACAACAACAAAAAACAGTTATGGGGGTTTCAATAAGCGTTTCATTCATAGCGAGACGGACCAAAAGCACGGTATTGAGAGAGAGAGGGAGATGGGGGTATGAAGTATGAAAGAGTGGGTGATAAGTGGGTATCTTGGGGTTGGGAGGCGGAGATCAAGACCCTATACAGGTAGGGAACATGGTAGAGAAATTTGAAAAAAGTTCATGGTCAATGATGAAGGGAAGGCAAAAGGGGGAGGCAGAAAGAATGGCTGGGGTAGAAAGAGAGAGGAGCTGAGCCTATAGGCCCATTAGCACACCACACCACTGATCTCCACAGTGGAGAGATCAGTGCACCACACCAAACGCACGTAAATACAGCCCAATTTGGGCTTGTTTTCTATAGTAACGGGCGTACCAGGAGATACCGTAATGCGCTAACAAAAAGTATTGGCGCTATTTGTTTGAAATGTCTCGTTTTCTCATCTCCGAGCTGTGTTGTCGTTTCGAGAAACGGTCACACGGTGATTGTGTCAGTGCATGTATATGAGTTTTCTCTGACTTCACTTTGTCCTTGTAATACACCGTAATTGCTATGGAGGCACTAGAAAGTAACGACAAAAAGGATTCTGATGGGGCATTGCAAGAGCATGTCGTTAATCAAAAAGGTGAGTTTAAAACAGTTGAGAATCACGCAATAGTCTACTATTGCGTGTTTCTTTCTCAGTCAATCTCAGAAATCGGATGGCGATGACTGGCCCATCATTCGTAGTTCGTAGTACAGTACAGAGAGACAACCGAGTTTCAAACGGAAAATCACGTTTTAAAAGATGTTCTTAAGCTTAATTGGCTCTCATTTTGGTGCTAGATATTTTCAGTATTATAATTTTAAAATATCATTAGTGAATACTTACTGATAGTTGTATTTTCAGGGTGAACCTGTCGGCCTATTTTGAGCCATGACTCGAATGCACGGTAACCAGTCAACTCGCACCACGACCAACTACTGTAGTAACTCGCCCCCAAATTAGGTCAAGTCGCCATACTTTTTGGTCAAGTCGCCCCACTTTTTGGTCAAGTCGTCCCACTTTTTTGGTCAAGTCGCCCCACTTTTCTTCACATGAATTCTCACTATTGCTCAACTTTATTATACCTGAGGGGGTTTTTTTCATATGTGGTTTGAAAAATGTATATTTCACATCATGTTTACTGCGACCAGCCCGCTCACGCAGTGAGTGAGCGGGAGCAGTCCCGGGGCTAACATCATGTATACCAAAGAAACAGGAAAAACTCGAACAAATGAGAGAAAAGAGGTCTAATTCTGATCGTGCGTTTCCCATGTTCACACAAATCACAGCGATCCCGTTCCAATTTTACGAGTCGACCCACTTTTTATATATAGTTTAATAATGTTATATAGCAGATTCAATTTGGTTCTTTATTTTGGCTTTTAAAATATACCGTTTTATTCTCCTCAGTACCTTATTAGAAATCTATAAACACACTCAAAATTAGTAGTCTTGTTGCAATATTTCAGTGCAATGTGATGTAATTTGGCATAAATAACAGTTCTTTTTTTTTATTATTGTGTTTATTATGGGTATCATTTGTGATATTATAGATATGCTTATTATTGTATTTTTAATCCAGCCATTGACATTTGTATAAATGGATGTAAAGTGGTTGCAATAAATGGGATAGATATGTATATATATATATATATGTATATAATGCTATCAATGACAATGAGGTTTGCTGATCGAATATAGGGCGAATTGCTGTAGCAGCAAATTCATCAGGCTTTAAAATTAGAAGTAAGCAAAGAAAATGCTTTTCCCCCTTGATGAGCACTTTTTTTCCTTTCCTGCTTCATCACAGACATCCATGATTTTTGGGAGCATGTTGTCACAGAGAGCCGTATAAGTGATGTCTGCACGACTTTTGAATCTGAGAGCAAGCAAGCCATCAAGAAACTCTATGAAAACACTGCAACAGTTGGAGGTAAGCAAATCAGACAATGTTCCTAAGAGAGCTCACATTATTCATTAGGAAAGAAGAGAAAGGTTAGATTCGACACCTCTTCATTTACATTATTAGAAGTAGGCACAATTACAGATATATTTTCCCTGCATTGCGTTTAATCTCTTAATTTTCTCAAATTCTCTTGTAATTAGAACTTGAACATTAACTTTGGAATGACCAGTTAGGAGTTATCAAGACTCTTGATCACTCCTAACTGTTCATTCCAAAGTAAATGTTAAAGTGTCGGCGTCGTGGTGTAGTGGTTGTGAACTGTGACTGAAGATCTCGAGGTCCCAGGTTCAATCCCACCCATGACACTTGTGTCCTTCAGCAAGATACTTATCTGCATTGCCCCTCTCCACCCAGGAGTATAAATGGGTACCTGGTAGGAGGTTAACTTTTCAGCGCCGATACTCCTCAGGGAGTGGAGATTGTGCACACAAAAATATATGTATATGATAAAAAATTGTATCCAGCAACCAGGGCTCTAAAACCCCCTTCAGACAGCCCAAATTCGCCGGCGCTGAGCCGGCTCTGCTACACCTCCAATTTCTGTCTGAATGGTTTACGCCGGCAAATAGGTGTATTAAGCACGCCGGCTCTGAACCACCTCCGGAGGTGTTTTAGAGCCGGTGAAAAGGTGTAGCTGTTACACGAATTCTGGGCTGTCTGAAGGGGGTCATCGGAGCATTTCAAGACCGCTCTGCGCCGGCTTAGCTACACCTTTTTCTGTCTGAATGTGGCTTAATTGTAATATCCCTCTTAATTCAGTCTACGGACTGCGAAGGGAAAGACCCTCCATACCATATAAAAAAATATTTTCTTTAAAAAAAGAAAGAAAAAAAAGTTATAATTACAATTGAATATTAAATTTCAAGAGGGTTAAAGAATGTGAAAATGTCCCCAACCCTGATCATACAATTTAGGTGAACTACTTCATTGAGCCCGTGCTCCCACACAATGATTTTATTTCAATTATACCCATAATGCGCTTTTTATGTAGATTGCATGATTAATAATATATTAATAGTCTGTAGGACATACAAAGTGTTAAAGGTCCTTCACAAATCATAAATCATAAAGTTGTGTCAACTTTGAAATATGTTGTTGATGTTAGTGGTTGCATCTTTGAGATTTGCATCAGTTATATCTTTGAAATCATTCTCAGTATGACTTTGTGATGGTTGGCCCAGAATCCTTCTATTTTACATACTGGATGCATTTTTGTTGGACAGAAGTGACAACAGATTTCACATTCTTTTAACAGAAAAATTTGCAGTGGCCAACTTTCTTCTTCAAGTTGGTGCTCTTCAGTTTCGCATTCAGAAGAATCCAGACGACGAAAATGACTTCCAAACAATAAGTGAGTGAAATAATTCATCTTTGTAGATTTCTAGATTTCTAGATTCTAGATTTAGATATGAGATTTGTGTGTTAACTTGTACCCTGACTTGGGATGTGCCATGTGTATATTTTTTCACCATTCAAGTACACAGATCTCATAGAGTGGCATTTCATCAGGCACAGGAGGACTTCAACAATAATCAAAAGTGTTATTGTTCGTGCCTGTGGCAATGAGAACTGCATTTGTAATTGGGGCAACTGATGCAGTGTTCTATGTAGAGCTTAGGATCGATGAGCTACATTTTGATTCAACAGTCGCTGATAAAGTCTGGCTTTAAAAAATGGACTGAATTAAGTAGGGTTGCTGGCAGTGATTATGTTAGGGTATCTATCAGAGAGTGATTTTTAAACGATACAAACTTTCATTACAATGTTTGCGATATGTGTAGAAAATGTGCATTGACTCAAATTTTGGATTAAAAGTGGATCAACAGTTGAGGATAGAAAGCTGTTAGTAGGTGCTCACTCTGTAATTCTTGAAATTTTACTAATTTTGAAGGACAACACAAGTTCTGTGGGAACATTCCAAGTATTTCAATTGGAATGCACACCTGCGTTCTGTCTTATAAAGATTTCTGATTTATTGTAACTTGAATTGCCTTTGAAATCAATCGTGCATAAGAGATCGAGGTTTGGACTTTTGGTTGTGTCAGATCAGTCACATGAGGTCTATAAATAGATCCATACTTCAATATTTGTCATTGTTACTGATTTCATGTTGTTGGTGTTATTTCTTTCTACTTCCTGTATAGTCATTCTCCAGAAACCTGACACAGCTGCCAAGACATCATCTTCTGAAGGGCAAGGTACATGCGCACCAGAGGCGAGTTGTGCCGAACCTAGCAGCCTGAGTTCCCCCCAGAATAAACCAGCAGATGAGGAGAATGGAGGAGGGCCTGAAGTAACTATCAACACTGATGGCAATATTGATGCAGAGGCCATTTGGAATAGGAGTCCTGTCCGTGATGAGGAAGAAAAGCAAGAACCACCACCACCCTCATCACCACCACCATCACCACCACCTCCTCTATCAGGGCAGTTTGAATGTCGGAACTGTCACGAGGTGCTCCCTACCCCTTGGGATTTAGACCTGCACTGGGTGGACAAGTGTGACTCCAGGACAGCACCGACCCAAGGACTGCCACCTACTGATAAGCCTGATGGTTCTAGTGAAGAGGTTTTGCCAGCTCAGGGCGATGGCAATAATGCTTCCACAGGTTTAGCCAAAAGAAAAAGAGGCAGACCTAGAAAAAATTCTTCAGCACCACCTACAGTGGATGAGTGTGACATGGCAGCATCATCTACAGAAGAACTGCCACCTGGTGATAAACCTGATGAAATAAGTGCAGAGTTTTTGCTAGCTCAGGGTGATAGTGACACCATTTCTACAGGTTTAGCAAAAAGAAAAAGAGGAAGACCCAGGAAGTATGCTGCAGCGCCACCTACAGTCAATGATTGTGATGATGAGACTGAAGGACTGCCACGTGGTGATCAGCCTGACGGTTTAAGCGAAGAGTGTTTGCCAGCTCAGGGTGATGATGATGCTGCTTCTACAGGTATAGCAAAGAGAAAAAGGGGACGGCCCAGGAAATATGTAGCAGCACAACATACAGTTGATGATTGTAACACAGAGATAGCATCTATTGAAGGACCGAAACAGGGCATTTCACCTGACAGTCATGCCGAGTATTTGCCAGCTCAGAATGAAAGTGATGCTCCAAGTATGGCAAAGAGAAAACGAGGACGGCCCAGAAAATATGCCCCACCGCCACCTTCAGTTGGTGACAGTCCAGGAAAAGCGCTGAAGAAGAGAGGCCCGGGGCGCCCCAGAAAAATGGACACACTCTCAGAAGAAAGTGTGAAGATGGGTGATGAGCGGGGTGATACAGAGAAGGGAGGGATCAGACGTGCTTCATCAGTGTCTTTAGAAGGGATGATGAGGGGTAAGCGTGAACGAAGGCTACCCTTAAGACTAAGGGATGTCTACAAGGGGGACACCATAAAAAGAAATGTAAATGTAAAGTCTGAGGGAGAAATTCCTTCTGGTTTGGGAATCAAGGAGGAAGGAGAATCTTGGATTGAAAGTGGCGAGTGTGAGTCAAAAGAAACCACGAAGGGAATGGACGGTGGAGTCAACGTTGCTAGTACTTCTGATGTGCATCGTAGGGAAGCAACGGATATCAATGTGATTGAAAATGAGGATGGCACTGTCCAATGCGATATCTGTCTGAAGACTTTCAAAACGTTCGGCACCTTCGCAGCCCACATGGCGAATAAGCATTCCCAAGGAGTAGAATGTAGATACGAGTGCTCGACTTGTGGTAAAAAATTTGGTATCAAAGCTGCATTTAGGAAGCACCTCATCAAGCATCAGAACAAAGCTGCGGATTATAAGCTTACATGCGTTCAATGCAATGCGGTGTTCATTGACAAAGCAAGCTTGAAGGCTCACAAAAAGACGCACCCTGCTGATGTTATCATGTGTGATATCTGTGGGAAAACTTTTAGCAACGTGGGAACGCTGACAAAGCATCTGGCAACTATCCATACCAGACAGGTATCTTACCCGTGCACGCTGTGCGATAGGGTTTTCTATGTGAAATGTAGACTGAGAGATCACATGGTCACCCATTCTGGGGAGAGAAAGTTCCCTTGCGACTTGTGTGATAAGGCATTCTTCATGGCGTTTCACCTCAAAACGCACAAGCGAGTTGTGCATACTGATGGCAACAACTACCTCTGTGACACCTGCGGGTCAAAGTTCAAGAGCAAGTGGACGCTGAAGCAGCACCATCTGACAGCCCACACGGACATCAAGGACTACCCATGCAGGCAGTGCGGGAAGCTGTTCTCCCGTTCGTCCCTCCGCTCCCAGCACGAACGGGTCCACCTGGGACTGAATCGCTTCATGTGCGAGCACTGTGGGAAGGGGTTCCGGGACCAGTGCAAGCTGAAGGTGCACCAGAATTGGCACCTGGGCATCCGGCCACACGCCTGCCACATCTGTGGGAAGACCTTCCTCACCAAGGGGAATCTCACCAAGCACGAGCGGATCCATACAGGGGAGCGGCCCTATGTGTGTGGAGAGTGTGGGCACGGCTGCTTGGACTCTTCCATGCTGAAGCGGCACCTGGCGCAGACCCACAACATCCAGACAGAGAGGGTGCTCACCAAGGGGCCTGCACGCAGGGACGGCGAGCTGCTCTCCCGACCAGCCCCCCGTGGACCCCGTCCCCGAAAGGCCACCACCGCTCAAGGGAAAGCGAGAGCCGCCGTCGCTACTGCCAAGAAGAACACCACCCCTACCCCCATCCCTGCTGCAGTGGTAGACGCCCAGGCCTACACCATTGCCACAGACGCACTCATCGAGATCTCCCAGCAGCTGGCAGACATGAGCAACAGTGTGACCCTGCCAACGGAAGCAGCGCAGATTGTGGTTGGTGGTGCTGTAGACCCACAGACCCTATCCACCCAGGCGGCCAGTAGCGTCCCGGTGCCTGCCGGACAGGTTGTAGATACAGTAGTCTCTGAGGCAGGGCCAGAGACCAGTGGGTTTCCAGTTCTTATCAACATGGCTGACCAGTCCTCTGGAGTCACTGTCCCAGTCACGCAGAGCATTACTGACTTCCAGTCCTTAGAACTGATTACATTAAGCAGTTAAATAATGACGTTTATCTACAAAATGAAATATCTCCTACAATTTTCATATTCCTGTTGTAAAAGGTAATGGTTAGTACATGTATCGATACAGATTATGGGACCTTTAATCATGGCTGAACTGTTCAGATATTACTGGTCTAGATTTCTTTTTGATTTAAACAATTTTATGATTTAAAATTCATTTCAATTATGATTTTGAGACCATTCCTTACCTAATATCATGGCAGAACGACTCAGTGATAATGAAGGGTCTGCAATCTTTACCACTTTTATGCCTTACCTTTGCTATACAATTCGTATTGATTGTTATTGTTCTCAAATTTGTTTCATTCATCTCAAAATCCATACAAACTTATTTAGAGGAAATAGAGCGTGTGTGACATACTGGCACATGTGTACTGAAATACATTTAGCACATGTTATTTTGTTAGTCTTGTAAAGAGGCTAATTAATTCTGTGTGTGCCAAATAAACTGCAGCTCTATGGGATATGTGTTTATCTCTTAGTGGGCCATTTTTTTCATGAATTCTGTAATCTGATTGATCATGTTGTCTTTGAGATAAACGCGTATTTATCTCATCTACTCGGTCAAAAATATCAAAGGGGTAATGTGAGCCCGTATTACCTGTTTACGTTTTGTTGTTGTTATTGTTTTAATTTATTACCGTGCATTTTCATCATTGTGCACATGCGCAGTGGCGATTTCAACCACTGAAGACATGTATGAGCCTGTATTCCGTGGTAGTGAAAACAACACGCTCAAGCGCATGCGCATGCAGCTAGCTTGCGTGCACACGCGCATACACTGTGCGCTGGATCAATCAGCCCAGAGCGAAAAGGTAAATCTTGCAAAAAAGATTGCACAGTGCTGCACAACAAATGCACGGCTGGAGAAATTAGTAAAATTAATGCAGAATCAAGTGACTCGCATGCGGGAATGCTATTGGTTACATTCTTAAACCTGTCTTATAAAGAGATAAAACCTTCACACCTTGCTTGTTTTCACAAAATATGGGATATATCTACGTTCTGGTTCCATATTCCATTTGGCCTCCGGCCTCATGGAATATGGAACCAGAACGTAGATATTTCCCGTATTCGGTGAACAAGCAGGGTGTAACCAATAGTATTTCTTGGGAAAACAGGCACATTCGGCAAACAAAGAGATAAGAGAAGAGCTTGCCTCGCCCATGCCCTCTCTCACTTAGTTCACATTCTTATTTCATCACAAAGTGATTTTGAAATATCTTTGGAAATTGGAATGTTTTTTTTTTGCAATATTAGATATACATATTGCTTACAAGTACATAAGAAATGTATGACTATTTAGGGATTTTGGAAAAAGTCGGACATTTCAGTGGTTTCTGGCTTGTGAGGTAAAAGAGCCTAACTGTAGCTATTACTGCTGTATCCGATGTGTAGTTAATACATATACATGTACATGAATTCCCTGTCAGAAATCTATATGGACGAATATTATGTTGATACTTGTTGAGAAATTATACAATTCTTAAGATATTTTAGATTTTCTGTGTGCAGTATAGAGTTGCTCTATTTTGAAAAAATGTGAACGAGGCTATAATTACCAGCTAGAGTGATATTATTGGGGATTTGAAGCGTTCCTTGATGTAGCAAATTTATTCTTTGAAACATGAAATTGTGGTGTTTTATATTTGACAGAGACTTGTACCAAGCTCAATTTTATGTTTTTAGTTTTTTGTCTACTTTTATGTCTCTGTCTTATTTCTTCTTTTTCCTTTCATTCTTTGTACATGTACTTTCCTATTTATCATATCTAGTAGCCATTCTCCCATTTGTGCTTTGGTTATTTTCATCCTTTTATGTTTCCTCTCTGTGCAACATGTTCCACTGGTGTGCTTTCTCCAAAGAGTTCCTTGATTGGCCACTACATGTACAGATGTTTCTTTCATTGACCTTCAAACAGAATTTTAAAACATCACCAATTACGGTATGGTATGGAGCACTTAATGTGCAGCAGTAGTGCCGTTTTTTGAACATTTTACAAGCTTCATGTGTAAAATTAGCAAATTACATCACAAATCAGTTTATGATATGGAGCACTTAATGTGCAGCAGCAGTGACATTTTTTGAAAATTTCACAAGCTTCATGTGCAAAATTAGCAAAGCTTTGAAATTCTTACTGTGATTATTTTCCCAAATGTACTTATATGAATACATGTATAATAAAGATTTTTGTTTGTGGAAAAACAACATGATTGGATTGCAATCTTCTCTTGGTGCTTTTCAGTAACATTCACATGTAATGGAAATAGTGGTTGTGGACATATGAAATAGTTATTTGCTTCATAAGGTTTGGCAAGATGTGTACACTTTGGATACTTCATGTATAGGCTATAGGAAGACGTTTAGCTGAAGTGGAGTTAACCCTTGATTACCTATGTGCAAATGTGGATTGATGATTGAGGACTGATTCTTGAAAACCGTGAGGAGTTTCGATGAACAACTTAGCCACGCAATGTGTAAAATGACAACATATTCTTCACTAATTTTGCCCCAATGGGAAAAACGATGAGAGAAAAGAGAAACCAGTTCCTATGTATTTTGCTGGTATGGTAATGATAGGCAAGAGATAAAGAGAGAAAGAGAGAAAGAAGGGTGGCGGTGGAGGATAAGAAGAGAGCGGGGGAACGGGGGTTAAGAGAAGAGAATAGAGAATTTGTAAACCAGTACCATTTTACTGGTATGGTAATGATAAACGAAAGATAAAGAGAGAGAGAGAGAAGGGGGTGGGAAGAGAGAGGGGGAACAGGAGTTAGGAGAAGAGAATGGAAGGACGAGATCGAGAATAGGCAAACCAGTACCATTTTACTGGTACAGTATTATAATAATAAGCGAAAGATAAAGAGAGAAATAGGGGATGGGAAGAGAGGGGGTTAAGGTTATGAGAAGAGAATAGTAAGATCACATCAGAGAAAGATATAGAGCAGGTGGGTTGGGAGATACAGAAAGTGACTATGTTGGAGAGAGCTATGGGGAGAAGGATTGATGAAAGAATGAAGACAGAGACTGACTGAGAGGGGTAAAGAGAGAGGATGTGTGTGTGTGTTTTATACCGTGTGTCTAAAAAAAAAAATACACTGTACATAGTACTGTACCCACTTACATTTACATACCGTACACTAGATGTATATCCAGATGTACACATGTACTGTATACACTTTTATACAAACTCATTCAAAGATATCACATACATACACACACACCTACACACATGCATTCTAACTAGACAGTCACATCCACACGTACACCCATGTACCCACTCGCCCATTCATACATGTACACAAGCACACATACCACTGCAAGGACACTAGACAGTGCATCTTATACACAACTAAATCCAAACACACACACACATATACAGAACATGTGCACACACACACACACACACACACACACACACACTCACCCCCCCCCCACACACACACACACACACACACACTCACACACACACACACACACACACACATACTCTTCTGTATAAAGTGATATGCAATTTATATTTCTTTAAAGATTAGGATTGAAAGAACTGGATAAATCTTTTGGAAGAAGTCGCAGTTTGCTGTAATCTCGCTATGACTGCAGGAAACATTTGTCCTTAACCATTTCTGCCATAATCCCATGTCCAAAAGTCTAAATATGTTTACCTTTCTCTTCCATTGTTATAGCATCACTTAGTTGTACATATTTTCATTTCCCCATCAACTTATAAAAAGAAAAATAAGAGTGTGATTTTGTAGTCCATGTTTTCCAGATGTATGAGCAGTCTCGCTAACTACAGCAGTGCTGAATTTGCATCCATGCGACAGTTGAAGCGTGCCTCCAAACGAAAATTATTCTTCATTTTGTCCTTCTGTCCTTTTTTTGTGTTCCTCATATCCACAACACCTCCACTTTGATCCTCCAATGATCCAAACCTTTAAAGGGACAAATCAAGAAAGAGTCTGTTAGGAGCAGGTTATGCTAGCAATCATTGAGGGCATAGTTGTAAATGTTTGCATATTTTAAAGAAAGTTTCATATTTGCAAGTGTTTCCTCAGTAGCACAAAAACTTGTTTGCTTGCAGTGCATGTGTATGAAATTTGAAAATAAACATAATATCCACTTTCATAGTCACCAAAAAAAAAAATCATTTGTATTTAAAAATCATTTGAGAATATATATTTCCTTTAAATATAACAGGAGAAAAACACCTGTTTGAAGACAAAAAGGGAGGCAAAAATCGAGCACAAGTTATCAAATCAAATCAAACTTTATTTTCATATCTGTGCTAAAAAAGGGAAAAGGAGAAAAATAAGGAAATATCAAATAACAATACACGTACTACACTCACAACTGGCAATAAAGGGGGAAAAAACAGTGCAAACAAGACTACATGTGGACATGAATATAGCTCTACAGGTGTACGCATCGTAAGAAAGGGAAAAATCCTACCATCAAAATGATCCCTTCCTTCCTCCTTTTTGATACGATCCGAAATCCAACTATGATCCCTTGAAGGATTAATGTCCCTCTTCTGTTTCGTGTGATCCAGCGTACGATGCTTGATCCAGGGAATGCAATTTAACCTGATCCAGGGAACGCTTTTGATTCCGTTTGCCTATCAATTTGGATGCGAAGCGATCCATGCTCATCTGGCGCTTTTGGTGTGTTCGCATGATCCAGACGCAGTCCATAACCGATACCCGATTCCATCTGGCTCTTTAAAATGCTTAATCCTCCCTATGATCTCCAGATGATCAGATCCTGTGTGATCCTGGATTCCTCGTTAAAACACCTGTGAAATCCAACACCACATCCTACCTCGGATTCAGGTTCTGATCCCCGGACCGTGTGAATCCTGTGTGAATTTTATTTTGTGATCCCAAACCATGATCCATACCGCCTCTGAGCCTCATTCCTGATTGCATTCCCTGATCCGTACACTTTTCTCTCCCTCTCTATGATCAATCCTAGCTGCCTGGATCCTGATCATCATAATCCTGATCCTGATCCCAACATTCCAACTCCTCTCTTCTTAATGCCTGATTATTTGATCCTCCATGCCTCAGTGCCTCCGAAGGGGGCCAATCTGAGAGGTTAACACAAAATCACAAGAATCAAAAGTTAGCAATCACACAACAAAAATAACTCACATTTGCTATCTTTCACATCAATAAATTCCAAATTCATCTTGAACATTTTATAAAAGTGCAAGTTCAGGGCATTGTTGTTTTTACTCTAGAACTAAACAATGTCAGATGTCCCATTAACCATCAATATATTTCAGGAGTAAACTGTAAATCAAGCGATAACCCAAAATCTTGCTACTGAGAAATGAGAAATAAAGGTAATATTCAGAAAAGAAGCCTGAAATTAGATTCATATATACATGTAAATGTATTTTGTACTTCAGTCAAATATTGGTCACATCAAAAGCTATTTTGTGATATTTAGTATAATAAACAAACATTCTAGATACTCATGTTCTCATCCAAGATGTTGCATTAGCTTTCTTATGACCCAAAATGTTCCCACTCTGTCTTACCAATCATATACTTTACCTGCAAGACGGTGAGGCTGACAACTGAATTGATATGAACATATACAGTAATCATGATTGCTTACACCATACAACTTCTTTAAAAATATCACATGAACTATCATCTATGAGGGGACACTAAATAACATGTAGCAATGCTTTTAACATTCATATCCAAAAGAAAAAATCTGTGCTCTACTTGAATTCGCCAAAAGTGAGGAGTTATTTACAAAATTTATAATCACAGAAAACCAGTTTTTTTTCCTTTATTTACAGACATACTGGAAATCATTAAAACATTTATTCCAAAAGGTTGCACTGTGATTATCAAATCCATATCTATGTGTGTATGTTTAGTGGATATTTGACTTACAGTATGATATGAGAAGCAATGGTTGTGTAACAGTTGTACCAGCCATTTTTTTTTTAACTGGGTATGTAAATAAACAATCAAATACAATCATGCAATAATCTGATGTAGAAGTCACACCCTCTCCCCTTGGCCACACAAGATAGGCATGCAACCGTTTTCCATACATGGTTGGGTACTACAAAGAGATTAATATGCATTACCACGACATGCAATGATGATGATTAAGTATTTGCATATTTGTGGCATGGATGAAATGGTGAAGCTTACATCTGTCTCATGGTATCAATGGAAACAACCATCTGGGCACATGTATACTGAGAAATTGGCAAAAATTATGGGAATACAAAAAGAGATCATTATTTCTAATACTACAGAGATATATGTACAGTCTTATGTGACATACGCGGTATGTTGTCCCATCTTGACACCACACATGGCCCTCTTGTGCAGCGAAGCAGTTGTAACACCATCGATAGGGACAGCTGTCATCTCAGCGGTGTCGAGGATCTACGAGCGTGATCTGGACCGGGATCGGGAGCAGGATCGCGAGCTGCGGGATCGTGAGCGTGAGAAGGAGCGAGAGCGGGTGCGTCTGTGCCTTCCACCGCCTTTAGCGCTCCCTCCTGCCCCTCCTCCACCACCGCCCCAATAGGGGCTGCGGGACCGGCTGCGGGACTGGTAGCCACCTCCTCCTCCGCCGCGACGGTACGGGCTGCCGGACCGACTCCGAGAACGACCGCTGCCACTGCTGGGATCCACCTTCACCCTGATGTATGACACATCTCCCTAGAGGGCAGGACATCAAGAGGAAAACAAAAATATATATTAACATTGACATTCTTACTTCTTCAGGGTTTTTTTTTTTTTTTGAAATTACTGCAGGGGATATTTTACAATTTAAAATTTGATGAACAATTCTAAAGAGTGGACATGTATGTATTTGGTAAGAAATGAGTATGCAGACCTGTAGGATGCCAACAGCCACAGATGTATAGAATGAAATGTGAGAAATAAAGGAAAGAAATGTTCTTTGCAGAGTTCTGTGAAATAAACAAAACATCTGGGAGCACCATGTGGTGGTAATGGTTTGTGATAATTGACCCACGAATGCAGAAATGAAGGGAAAAGATGAAAGGAAAGTTGCAGAGTTGAAATAACATTTTATAACACTTGCACAAAACCTTTTTCAGTTTTTGTTTTGAGCATTTGCTCTTGGCACAATTTTGACATTTCAATCAACAATTCCTTACTTCACATACAAACAAGCCTCATTCAAACTTTACGAAGTACAAGCAGCCTACCTCGTGGGATCTGAACTTGGTATCATCGAGCTGTTTGACAGCGTACTTCATGTCTTCTGGTCTGAGGAACTCGACCACGCCTGTGCCGTCTCGGTAGACGTCTGCATAGCACACGTCTCCTGCCTCCCGCATGTGATCTTTGAGATCCTGCCAGCTACCGGTGGATGGCAGACCTAGATGGAAGATGAAAAGCAGTGATAGATGACACCAGTCAGTGTTGTGAGGATGTGTAAAGTTGGCATTTGTATGGATTTTACAATACTTATAATGTTTAGGATAATAAAAGATACAGTAATTTAGCTATGAGATTTTTTTTGTGTCCATTCTATTTTACCCATGTTAAAATGTGGCCCTTGGCCATGACTTAAATGAATAAAATATACCTCTAAATCAATAAAAATCAAATTTTTACAATGTTTGCTGACTTTTCGCCCCTTCAAGTCCTCTGAGGACTCAAGCCAAGATCGGTTTTCAACATACTACATGTAGCAGTAAAAAAAAGACCTCTTCACAGTCACAGAGAATACCAGTAAACTGATTTGCAGCTGGAAATTCAATAATTGTGTTCACAATAGATCGTTTTTGTTATGTATGCACATTTTATTCACATCGTTCAAACAATACGTTCCTAATGGTAACCCCAAATTTTGTCCGAGTAGCAACAACTAATAGATTCAGAGCGCATTCCATCTATTCAAACTGAATCACAAAATACAGGTGAATGTAATAACGCCTCACCAGGCAGAAAGGGGGGGAAGTTGTGAATACATTACGAAAATGGCTTATTGTATATGTCCATGACTTATTTCACAATTTAGTTTGCACATGGTGCAGATAGTATATGAAACAAAACCCTGTCTATTGTAAATAACTTTTTAGTGATAGCAAAACAATTATTTTTAAAGACTACATCTGAAAGCTTCACAAGCTAACACTGTCCACACTGACCCAACAGACTTTTAGTAGGGCCATTGTACATGGCCTGCAAAACGAATTAAGGCTTGCCCTGAACAGGTTTTCTACAGTATCCAGCATGGCCGCTTGGTCATGAGATCTAGAGGGTCAAATGGATTTTTCAGGTGGTCCACAGTGCCCAGACTTGATGAGTATTTTTTCACTGTCCAGCTGGGCCACGGATTTGAGAGTTTCTGGTGGCCTGATGCCGTTTCAGTTGACCATTGGCACTCGAGCCACTGTTAAAGACAAGCCCTGTCGTTACATTTAAAAAGAATACCCTTGATGCAACAAAGCTTGATAAACTTGAAAACAGAGTCTTACCAGAGACAATACACCTGTAGGAAGATCTCCGTGGGGGTGGGCCTCTGGGTCGACTGCCCTTGAACCCTCTTGTCCCCCGAGGAAACTCCACCCGTATCCTGTATCCATCGTAGTTGTACCCATCTCTCGCTAACACCGCGTCATCTGCATCTCTGTAAATGATAAGGCCAGGAGAATCAAAAATATCAATTTTATTTAATTATACACATTACTGACCCAGGCTAGCCCCATCAGTGATTGAACACTGTTCTACAAAGGGGCCTGCTTTATATATTTGGACATTCTGATATTTGATATCAATATGTGGTGTCATTTGCAAGTTTTACCCCATTGACACAGGTTCAATACATCTCCAGAAATGCCATCTGATAGACACTATGTATTGCACTAATTTGGCACATCCTTCCTTGTAAACAAAGAGAACTACATGCCCACACAGCGTAGTATCAACAGCATATCACACTTCTCGGAGAGAACAGGAAATTGGATTAGTGGGAAGTGACTAGCAGAAACTAAGGTTCCCCTTATTAAATGACACTATTAGTCAAGTGCCTAGTATGTATGTTGGTGCTGATGCAATTTACACTCTCATCAACAAATTATTGTTGTATAGATTCAATAGAATTCCTTGAAAAGAGTTATTACTGTAATCTGACTCTGAATCTTCAATACAGATTTCACATTTTTCCATGAAACATGTAAAATTCTGACTTATATATGAGAAATAGCAGCTTTCAGAATATGTCATTCCCACTGATATTTCAAATTGAAAATTTTAACTCAGATAAACTCAGATGCAGGAAGAACATTAAACATTTGTGTGGGCTACTTAGCAAGCCTGATGACATGAAATAGACACCCAGAACCATGAATTTCATTGTACCCTATTGAGGACAAATAATATCTCACAGGGGCAATATTTTGAATTGCTGGGTGACTTTATCCAGTCATCAAACGACTGGTGATCCCTTCTTGTGCTAAATACGATGCCACACTTTGTTCCTGTTTTAACATATTGGGAGTAAATTTCCAACAATTCTATTTGACAAATCATTAGCTTTGTATTCAGACAAAGTCTTGTTAACAACAAGAATTATTTTCATTTATAAACATCAGATTTGAACTAAAGCTGATCAGAATCAAAATAATTGAAAATGTGATTTAACACAAGAAGGGATCACCAGTCATTTGTAAAGTTGTTCGTAGCTTACGAACTTGGTGAAACACCCCCTAAAGCCCTCATGTAATTCTCCGTACCACATATAAGGAGAAGTCTTCCCACAATTTACCGCCAATCACATGCTTGCAGTCAAACACAATACTGCTCTAGTGTTTGAGCTCATGAATCAGGAAATGTGTTCATGTATGACTGCAAACATGAGCTGCGCTGTGCATGGCTTTCCTTGCAGTATGGAGAATTGTTTTCACTCAGGTGAATCAAGTGTGACACCTCCGAAGCAGTCCCTGACAGCTCCCTTTAGTCTTCCAAAAGGCTGCCAAATGCTTTTTGAACTACTACTGACTGTACACTTTACAAACCTCCGGTCATAGAATTCTACAAAGGCAAAAGGTGTTCCGAAGCGTTCCCTCTCTGAGCCAGAGCCAGAGTACGGTGGCCTCTTGTTCTTGAGGTCGATGTCAGCGATGGAGCCAAACTTGTAGAACATGTCTTCTATATCCTTCTCCCTGATGTCGGGCGGGAGGTTGCCGACGTATACCCGGCAGTCATTGTTTCCTGCTGGCCCCCTGACGACCGACGCGGACGCCCCGCTTGATGGATCCTGTGAACCCTGTATGACCATAGTCATAGATAAACACAATGACATCAATTTATCAATATGAAAATATATCATTGTACAAGAAAATACAAACATGGCAAAAAAGGTCATATTTCAGCTTGTCCTAGTGACTGGGTTGGTTCTTCTTTAACAAGGGAAAGAGTGTGGAAATATTATAGTTTCGAACAGTCTCGAGAGCAAATATTAGATCACGACTATAATAATTTTTGAGGTGTTTGTGCCTGGGACAGATAGATGCAAGACGAAACAGGCATCGAATATGCATGCTTCACGTCTCATTTCAGAGAAAAACAAGAAAATAAGCCAATGATCACATTGCAATCATCAATATCAACTTTCCGCACCTGAAATCTAACAAACCATTTCTATCAGAACACATATAATCCTTAAATAAGTTCGGTGTGGAAAGAATGGGCAGCACTTTGTGATTTTGTATCCAACAAATGATAATAGTTAAGACCCTCTAAATATAATCAAAGACAGAGTGATTAATGGGCCCTAAATTTATCACACTCACACACAGTCATAACACCAAAAAAATTTGCTGGATTACCACAACAGAAACTCAGTCACTCAGTCCATGCTTGCACACTTTTCAACCTTCTTAAGACGAATTGAGGTAGAAATAAAAGAAGCATGTTCTACAATTATAATTTCAAGTAATCATAGAGCGTCATTTTGTAGCACATTTAACGTTGAAAATGATGTATTTCTTACCGTTTTGACAGATTTCTTGCTACGTATTGAGGAAAAACTCAGCTTTCTTCCAACGACGCTTGGTTATCGATGAAAACGCGCACGTAAGAACGTACGGTACGTGCGCGGCCGCGGACGCACAACATGCATGACCTCCAGTATGCATTCATCATGCACGCGCGCGTTGAAATATGGGCTGTACCGTGTGGCTGGCGCGTTGGTCGCGGATTTATAGCTCGCTCTTTTTTCCCGTTCTATTTTTGTTACACCTGTATGCCAATTTTTGCCATTGTTAATAATTGTTATATTTCTTCCATGCCCCCATAAGGGGCCGTGAAAGAAATAAATTCAAATTCAAAATTCAAATTCAATACGATCTAACTACGTACAGATCTGACTCCATTGATTATGCAGGTTCTATACAGTATTATTATGCAAGAAAGGAGACAATTAATATAATAATAATGTAATGGGTTTTGTTATAGGAGTTACATTTTCGTATGAGGATCGATGCATGGTAAATTCATCTTCATCTCATGTAAAGAAAGAAGAAAGAAAACGAGACATACTTGTGGACAAGTATAAGGTGGTCTGTATGGCAATTTTTTACACAGAAATTGTATGGTAAATGCACAGTGACACCATGAACCTTCCATGGTGACATCTAAATCAAAGGCAGCACGCCCAAAAGAGACTTGCGTAACAGCGCCTTACCCATTGAGCCACAAATCTTCCCATTCACTTGTACACGTCATGCCCAGCAGGGGCTAGAATGATTTAGAAATCAATATTCAAGCTCGATTTTTGCCATGATCCCGACATCTGATTAAATAATGAAGAAACGTCTCTGAAAGCTAGTAGACTCAGCTACAACATACTAAAATGTCAGAGTAACAGATCCAAACATAAGCGAGATACAGCTCCTAGAAGGTCGTTATGTCATTTCATAAATTTCCATAAATTGACTTAACGGTAAAATGACACATGAAATCACATCTTCATTTCATATTCTTTCCGAGTATTAAAAAAAAATTGGAGGTCACCGACCATTCTGAGGAGATATGGCTGATTGAAGATAGTCATGCATTGTTGAGATATAGATTACACAAAAAAAGTGGGGGGAATGGAATAAAAATAAGAAGAAGAAGAAGAAGAAGGAGGAGGAGGAGGAGGAGGAGGAGGAGGAGGAGGAGGAGGAGGAGGAGGAGGAGAAGAAGAAGAAGAAGAAGAAGAAGAAGAAGAAGAAGAAGAAGAAGAAGAAAGAAGATTCTGACGAAATAAGAAGGTGATCTGTCGGTGTACGACAGACCACCTAAAAATGAGCATGGCTAAGAAGGAAGAGAGAAAGACAAAGACTATCTACAGATGTTAGAAGTGAGAAGAGTTGTCATACACACCAAAATCAAGAACACGATTAAGGCACTAAACTTTTTCAATGTTTCCATGTTTTTTATTATCAAAATATCATTTTATGAACCAAATTTCAGTATATTTCCCAATAGATTTACCATCACCCACTTGCAGCTTACCCACCTCCAATGTGTTCTGAGAAAGGCACAGACTGTACATCACATGTTCTGAATGCTACACCCATGCATGCCTCTCATTGGTCAATCAACCATCTTCTTAATAATGGCACCGTAAAGAGTGAAAACTCCACATTGTAGTTATTAAAGAACCAACCTGAAACGGGTGATATTCGTTATCCCAAACACACCTATAATAAAATAAAATAAAAAAAGAAATTGTGTTTGTTCATACCGTAAAGGAATGATTGCCATTTCATTTTTGGACAATCAAATCTTTCCAATAATGAGTACCATATAAACCAACGTACCTTTGCAACAACAAACCTTCAAAAAAACGAGATGCATACCCTGGAAACAGCTTTTATGCTTATCTTTGGATGTAAAAAAAAGGGTAAGAAAAAAGATTATGAATGCAGTGATGATAGCAACTTGTTAATGAAGCAAGCATTTTGCATGAATTTCTAGTCTGATAAGTGGGGGCTGAAGCATTTTTGTCAATATTGCCAATCTTCCCAATCATGAATTCATCAGAATACCTAAAACATTTTTTTTAATGAACTGTTCAAGTAAGTATGAAAGATTGTACAGTTTATCAGTATACACAACATATTAATACTCAGTATCCAATATCAGTAAAGGCATTATTAATGTACCAATTTTACAAGGAAATACCTCATACAAGACAGTAATAATCACGAATAAAACAAGTTATATTGTAACAAATCACCAAAATTATAAAGTATTACAGAAATATCTGGAAATTTGAATTAACACTACAGCAATTAATCTTTTTTTCTGAAAAAAATAATGATTAAGAACAGAACATATTGTACTGTATATTGTGTTATTACCAAATTATACAAAGTATTACAGAACATTCAGAAATATCTGGAAAATTGAATGATAATACACAACAGCAATTAAGATTTATCTTAACTAGGAAACTATCATCCATAGTACACTGAACACATAATTACTGCTCTATCAATGTTATATTCAAGAATGTGCCAATACGATACCCTTAATCAAGACAAATTTTCAGTGACATGCAATTCTAAACACGGATTTTGAATTGTCAATGTGTAACCAACTTTAATAACCTCTGACTGGGCATACAAAATCAGATAATATTTCTTCATCTTTCATACAATATCAATATTGCAATCAAGTTACATTTACTGTTACAAGGCATGACATATTGCCATTAGCTACATATATATTTTAGCATCAATGTGATTACTGTATATCAATTGTATTATGATTGTATTCCCATCAACCTTAACCCAAACCCCTCTCTATTCTCACCTGATTCGTTTATGTTTAATTTGTTTTGTGTTTGAACTTCTGATGGTGTATATACTGTGATTTGCAAGCAAGACACACATTAATTATTGTCCTGTCAATTAATCAATTTTTACAGCAAAATAATGATTAAGACACATACACAGAGCATATGGCACAGTATTAGCATATACATGTATAGTTAATTAGACATTAACTCTGAGTAGTAAGTATTTAAGTAATGTATTTAAAGAGATACGAAAGACTGAAAGTTTGCATGATATTACAACAGGACACTTCTCATACATATAGAAAAGGCTTTTAACCATGAAGTCAATTAATTCTGGAATTAAAATGAAGATAAGAATTAGGGGGGGGAATTCACTCATAGAAATTTGTATTATAGTTCACCACTGTCAGGTAACGCACTTCAAGATGCAAATAATTCTAAGCTATGGATTAGTAACTTTCTCTCCAGGTTTACAGACGGGCAATAAAGTTAACCAGCAGTGACACAGACATTCTTTCATCAAAACAAGTAAGATGCGCTTAGCTCTTGATAGAGCAGGTAAACAGTCCAACCATGCTTTCTAGTTGTAAGAAGCAACAATAGTTTTCAAAGAGAGTGTACAGTCAGCATTTTCAGGGATTCAGATGACAGTGGATATCATGCCGTGCCACACCCACATATATGTATATATCAAGCTGCAATGCACTCCAATCATACTCATCTAGAATGCTGTCAGACTACTAGTAGTGGGCTTGACTTTTTCTGTTAGCGCAATCTCACTTGTACATCGTCAGTCAATAAATGATCGGTGCACGTTTCAAATCACCCATTAATGCTGATTTTACACTCTCTTTAGTTTATGCATAGAAAAAGAAATGATTCACGGAAAACCCTTCATAAATAAAATGACTCATGAAATAGCATGCCACGTAAAATGAGTTGTTTAAAATATTTGCGTCATTCCGATAACTTAACAAATAAATGATGTGTATTACAACATCTACGCAAGATATAATTGTACATATATATAACAAAATAGTTTGATATCTTGAATTATTATTGATTTTTTAACATATCTCAAATGCCATAAGAGTGCAAAAAGGCAAAATCATATGCATGTTCAAGCATTATCAATGTATTTCTAAAAATTAAAAAGAATAAAATCAATCATAACTCAATACACAGTAAGCAACTGTCTCAGATCTATATCGCAACTTTGGAATTCAATTTTCATGTTTCATGCTGTAAGTTTGAAAAGCAATGTGATAATACAGCTCTTAATTCATTGTTTTCCTTCCAATTTCTGAAGTTAAATTCTTTTTCGAAATCAATCAAAAATATACTTTATATCTCATAAATCATTTCCTCAATGAACTTGTTTTCACCTTAATCACAAGCAGTTTAATAATAGTTTCAATTTCAGGTTGATTGTGGAGACTGTCAATGTACTTGGCTTTCAAAGACATATCTGGTTTAAAGGAATTGTCTGGGTGATTCAAAACTGTTAAAGTAAAGTTAAATGTGTAAGTACCTATGCTTTTACAAATCAATCAGGAATATGATTAACACTTCATTAAATACGTTATATAGTTATATTCATACTTTATACAATAGTACCAGTAGGTTTTCTTTTGATCAAAAATGGTTAAATAGCAATTTCCATTTCCATTCATTATGCAGCCTGTTATTGTTCTTGGCTTTCAAAGATATATTTTTTTTTAATAATTGTCTGGATTAAAACGATTTTTTCAGGGTGATGAACAGAGCTGAACTGCTGGAAGGAATCCTACACACAGTGTATCACTATGCTGCATTTTTTATCAAAAATTAAGTTAAGTTACAGTCCTAATGGAAACAAAGATAACACCAACACAGTTATAAATATAAATAAGTTTAGAAAGAGCGATTTATAAGCAGTGTCAATAAAGATAAATAGCAGCTGACACTTATGATATATATATCTACATGGGATATATTTGTATGTAATAAATCTTTCATTTGGTTTAAAACAATTTGATATAACTGTGTAAGGAAAGGTAAAAACAGCTTTTCATTTCACTTACCTATGCAATCTTTCAATAATCTTGTACTTAAAGAGTATGTACAACTAATGTATAAAGTAGTATTAAAGTAAAATATAAGTTATTTAAAGGCAAATCATCTCACTTCAGTTGGTGATGCAAGCTCAATCATTATGATTTTTACACAACTCACAAGCTCACCTCATTGATACTATATCTTGCTTTGCCTCAAAACATTCGGCAATCTTTCCTTTTTCTATCTTCATTCAGCTTTTCATTTAGATTTTTTCCCCTTAAAATCTAGTTCCCAGGTTAAGAAATTCAGTCATCGTATGTATTAATAATTCTGTTTATATGTATCATTAATACACAATATTGTTTTATTTTCCATTTACATTTTGCTCTTTAAACATCCTTACATTAAAATGGTGATGCAATATTTAAATCATATTTCAACAGGATTATTAACTCAACTCCGAAAGAAGTGCTTACTTCATTAATTATTCCTTCTGGAAGAGCATTTCACAAAAGCATATTATATACATAATATTATATAAGGTACTGCAAACATAATTGTATATAACATAACATTGTAATAAACCATTTGGCAATATTGTGTAAACCTTCTTACTTACATACACATAAAAGAATACCATAGATGCTAGTTATGAATAAAAACTTAGCAGCACTAGAGAGTATAAATTGCTTTAAAACATTGAAATTAACTACTTTTTCCTTTGTTAGGCATTCATAAATAAACAAGATGGCATATACGATATATATAGAAAATAATAATGAGATTACAAATTAAATACTAGAGGGGGGAGAAACTTTTTGGTAAAAATTGATCACATAAACCTTTAATTTTATGTCTTCTGTATTATAAAACAAAATCCACATTTTGCCCACAAGACTTCACATATATACTTGATGAATCACTTAATATCATTTAAACTCCACAACCTATGTTGTAGTATGATTTGATTTTTTCATTCAAATTGTAGACAAAGTTAAAACATTTGCTTCTTCAGCATTCAGCCAAGTTACAGGTAAAAGAGAACTTTCTTACAAATAAAAATGCAGAATTTCATCACTCATAAATGAAGAGAAGAGGCTTGACTTCACAATGAAACAAATTATTTTAAAAAATTTTAAGATCATACCAAAGGCACACATGTGACAAGTCTGTTAATAATCCCTGCTCTAAAAAAAAAAAAAATGGATTAAAAATTTTGAGGTTTTGAGCTACTGACCAAAAGAGATGACCTTCTTAATTGAACATTAGTAAGAATAACTGATTTGATGTTATTCATGAGGTCTTCAATTGAGATCTGTGGATTGTCTGTCACGTATCTGTAATTATACAACTGATTTTATGTTATTCATGAGGTCTTCAATTGAGATCTGTGGATTGTTTGTCACATATCTGCAATTAAACCAAAGTACATACACAATACAGACTCCTAAACATAATAATTCCTTCATCTATCAGTTTATCACAGATCTTAGTGTTTTAAAAACCAATGAAGGCCACTGCCCACTATGGCGTTCGCATTCACTTGAAAGAAGACCTCTACCATGACTTCCTAGTAAGTCAAGAAACCAAAGTATTTCATGTCTGTTTCATTCTCTTGTTTGTGTTTGTGATTGTTGGAAAAATCTGAAAGTCAGAGTATTTCTTGCAGTCTTGGAATAGCATCAAGTCATATACCTCTGGCTGATTGACAAACAGGTTCTCGCTTCCTCACCGTTTTTCATATATATCTCTGAAAAAAAGACAGATGACTTCTACAGGTCATATATCTGTGGTTGTTTCATGGATGCTTTCACCGGTCTTGCTAACTGGCCACTGCCGCCGGTCATCCCTTGACCAGTAGGAGCCTGTTGTTGTGGTGGTGGTCCCGAGCCGTTGGGAAGACCACGGGTCAGTGGGCCAGAGGAGGGGGCGATGGGGTCAGCACTAGCCTTCCTCAGGTCACGTACACGGTCACCGACCTCTCTGCATTGGGGGTAAATGTCAAGAGAGGTCAAGAGAGGTCACCTTACAACAATTAATTACCTGTCACTAACAACATGACATGAACATTCAATTTGATTAACATTGACATCTTGAAACTTGTTGCTTATAAATACAGCAAATGTAATTCACAGTTTTGTTCCATATATTGAATGTTTGAGTCTGTCCAAGACAAAGATCAATAACTTTATGTATACATTTAAAACAGAGCCCTATCAGGTAACAAATAAGCCCCTGTGAAACCCCAACCCTTTATGCAACAATTTAGGCAATTTATTGCACTGGGAGTACACACAGCTCACATAGGGAAGTATGGAGTCTAGCAGGGAAGGAGTTACTTTGTTCATATGGTCTAATGCAAAATATGCTTCATTGTGTTCACTTTAATATAACATCAATGCCCAGCTTTATAGAGCTGTGCCGAAGTTACACATGACTTTACACACACATGGTGACCTGTTTTTGTGCTGAAACTTATTTTAAAAAAGTGGGTGTGAATTGTCTACAACCCTAATCAAATTTGACAAATTATAAACTTTGTATTCAGACACTTATTCACAGCAAGAAGTTTAATCTCCAAAGATGAGATTTCCACCTAAACCGATGGGAATCAAAATGATTGAGAATCTGATTTGGTACCGAAGAGCAGGTCATAGTGTGGCGTAAAGTTGTGTGTAACTTTCATTGTGACAACCCCCCCCCCCCCCACCCCCCTGCCCTCACGGTCTGACATGAACATAAGAGGTAGAAGTATGCTGCATCCTACCTCCAGGCCTCTGAGGATGTGTTGACAGCAGCGGTGTGCTCCTTCATCTGATCCTCCAGCGTGCCCATCTGGTCAATCTCCTCCCCTACCCCACCCCCACCCCTCCCCTCTCCCCCCCTCCTACTCTGAATCTGTATAAGAGGTACACTGTGCCTTACCTCCAGGCCTCTGAGGATGTGTTGACAGCAGCGGTGTGTTCCTTCATCTGATCCTCCAGCGTGCCCATCTGATCAATCTCCTCCCCTCCCCTACCCCCAACCCCCCTCCCCTACCCCCAACCCCCCTCCCCTACCCCCACCCCCCCCTCCCCCCTCCTACCCTGAATCTGTATAAGAGGTACACTGTGCCTTACCTCCAGGCCTCTGAGGATGTGTTGACAGCAGCGGTGTGTTCCTTCATCTGATCCTCCAGCGTGCCCATCTGGTCCTTGATAGACTGCAGGCAGGACTGGATCGCATGCAGAGGCCTGCAACAAAGCAACAAAGAGTATCAGCCAGTGTGAAGCACCACAGCAACAACAATGTCGGTCAATATCTAGCAACATCGCACCCTATGGCAATTATCAATATAGTGAAACGAGTATATAAAGGCCACTCCGATGAAACCAGAAAAGTGGTCTTCATGGACCTGGGCCCAAGTGCACAAAACTAACCATTGATGGTAACTGCTGTGAATGGCATCCTCTATGGAAACATTGAACGCAATGTTAACATGGTAGTTACCGTTAATGGCAGAGTTAACATTAATGGAAAGTTTTATGCAACAGGGCCCATTGTCTTTCTGGACACATTCCATTACGGTACATGGCAACTGCTCATGTCAAGTGAGTTGAGTGTTCTTTACAGATATATAGTCCCTATAGACAAGTTTGACTACCATTTGCAGCTTAATTTAGGACTTTTAGGACCTTTGATTTCTCTTGCAATAAAAAAAATACATTTGAAAAAGGAGGTATAGCAGTTTTGAATTAATTGTTGCATACCTGCTGTGGCTTGCAGACACGCCCTCAACTGCGTCGCTGTGGAGCAGGGCCTCCACGTCGTAGGCGATCTCAGGCACGACAATGTCCTCAGCCAGCCCCTTGCCCTCGCCCTGGGTCGCACCCTCTGCACCCCCTGACTGCTTGAGGGTAGCAGCCACGCGGCTCTTGGACTTCAACTTGGCTTTCAGCAACTGAGAGAAGATGGGAAAACAGACATAAGAAATAAGAAATGGAAGTAGAAGTAGAAATCCCTTTCACCAAAAATTGTTACCGAATAGTTTACTGAATTGCATCAGGAACGTAAATTACAACCACCCATTATGAGAAACTAATCAAATTTCCACCATGCAGTCCAGAAATACGCCTCTGCATATATGTTGGCTTCATCTGGGGCGGTATTCTGAAAAAGTTTTGTCTTAACTTGGTCAGTTTGAAAACCATTATGAGAACTATGAATATCTATTCTAGTAAATGTCAAAGCACTGTTATCAGCAAACATGAAGTAGATGATGTTGTCAGCGAGCAGAAAAACAAACACTTGTATGATTATATATCTTTAGACCAATATCTGTTTTAAGCATACGTCACAAATCAAGACAAACCAAGCTTCCCAGGATACTTCCAACCATTACAATTTAAAGGGCATATACTGTACTGGGAAGGCAAAAAAGTCTTCAAAATGTTATTGTTAGCAATCTTCTTGCCAATGGTCTTAAATTCATGTATTGTCTATTTTAGAAGCTTGTTGAAAGTTATTTGCCCTCAAATGATCCACATATGGAGTAATTAATGATTAATGATTAAATCCTCAGAATGTTTAGGCCGAACATTTTGAGGATTTGTGATTTAATCACTCATTACTCCAAATGTAGATCATTAAAGGGCAAATAACTTTCAGCAAGCTTCTAAAATAGACAATACATAAATTCAAGACCATTGGCAAGAAGATTGCTAACAATTACATTTTGAAGGCTTTTTTGCCTTACCAGTACAGTATATGCCCTTTAAGAGCCTTGTCACCTACAGCAAATGTTTGTACACCATTTCCAACTCACTTTGTTTTGTTGCAGAGTGGCCTGGAGTGCTGACTTGAGCTGACTCAGCTTGGCTTGGAAGGCAAACTTCTCCTTCCTGGTGGTGGCTAGCTCCTTCTTCACACCCTCGAGCTCCTTGTTCGTCATCTAGGGAGGAAACAACATCCAGCCGTATTAACCCTGAACTTGCCACAAAATATTGCACCACCAATACACACAAATCCTCTAGAGCAGCATTTTGTCTTTTGTTATTTTACCTAAAATGATCCAGATTTGGAGTAATTAGTGATTAAATCACAAATCCTCAATGTGTTCGGCCCGAACAGTTTGGTGATTTGTGATTGAATCACTAATTAAATGTGGATCATTTGAGGGCATATCACTTTCAGCGAGTTTCTAAAATGGACAATACATGAATTTAAGACCATTGGCAAGAAGATTGCTCATGATTGCCTTCTGAAGGCTTTTTGTCTTCCCAGTACAGTATATTCCATTTAATGGGGGTCGCAAATCAACTTGGAGTGTAATGAAAGGGGTATTCTGCTTTTTTCATTTCATACATATAAAGCTCTTATTGCTCACAGTACCATGTGTTCAGTGTATGAGTATCAACTAAGTAGGCTTTTTAGCTTGCTATTGAGAGGATTAAAGAAGGAGTAGTTTTCGCAATATAACCATTAATGCTAATATTACGCCATCTGCTATGTAAGGAAATCAACATCTTGATAGCAAATTCCTTTATATGTGACATGAGATGGATTATCTAGCTGTGATCACACCATGGAGGGAGAGGAGAAACGGCTTTGAAGATTTAACTTTTTTGTCAAATATTGCTTTGCCCAGATGAGTATTGGACAGAATAATGTGTGAACATAATATTTTAACCTAACAGGATTTGAATCCAGAACCTTAAGTATGACAGCAATAGCAATGACCACAAACACCACAGTGCTTTAATACACACTGAGCCTTTCCTACCTCCAGGTTCTGCTTGACTTCAACCAGCTTTATAAACTGACTCAGTTGGGTTTGAACCCAAGACCTTTAGTATGAGGAGCAAGGGTACTGACCATGACACCACAAACAACCTTTCCTACCTGGAGGTTTGACTTGACTCCATCCAGCTCAATCTGCTGTCTCTTCTCAGCCAGCTCTAGCTGCTCCTTGAGAGACTCTGCCTGCCTTGCCTTCTGCTCGCTCTGCCAGGCTAGCGTCTGATCAAACCAATGACAAGTATCAACAGTTAAGACAGTGATATAAGTATGGACTGTTAGGGCAATAATTTTAGTCTTGACTGTTCGGGCAATAATTTAGTCTCGACTGTTCGGGCAATGATTTTTGTAAAAGCTTGCATTGTTTACCCATGCAGTGTGGTTCATGACCACATGGATGGGCCAACTTTGTTCTGTTCACTTTGCTAGGCTAGTCTCTCAGAAAACACAAATGTACAATCTTAGAGATATGAAGTCTAAAGTTCACTTTATAATCATTAAGACTAGTCTCACACTGTACAATTGTAAATTGCATGGAGAGATCTTCACTGGCTTTTTCGATATCAAGGATAATTTAATTTAATTCATACATTCATATATGTTGCATAACCTTTTACATAAACAGTGTTTTATATATAGCCAAAAAAATGAACCAATAAATGGCATTATACAATTTGAGTCTGAATACTGTTGTCAAGCCATTGAGCCTTTGATTGCAGCAGCTTTTCCTATTCTATTAATTGTTAATCACTGATCACACACTTACATACATAGTGTTTAACACTCTGCAAAACTAAACGTTGAAATGAATAGCTTCAGTTGTCCATTGTGCATTTTGTATTGATATTTTATTTACATTGGAAATCAAATTTATCTTGAATCTTGAATCTTAAATCTTTACTACAATAGAAGGGAAGATAGAACAAGAACAAGAATTGTTCATTATCCTGACCTTCATCTGGTCCTCCAGGACCGGTCCCTGAGCATCTTTGTCTTCAAGATGTCTCTTCAGTCGCTCCATGTGAGTCTTGCTCCCCTCCATCTCTCTCTTCAGCGCCTCTCGCTCTCTCCTCTTGTCCTCCTCAGCCTAGCAACCACAAGAGAAAAAAAAATGGAACATCAATTAAAATACAACAATGAGTTCTGCTTTTTCATGTCAAGTAATTCTATCAATTTGAGACATTCTACAGAGTCAAATAAAAACCAGCCTAGTTTTTGCATCCTTCATTACCATTGTCACTTTCTTAAAGGTGATATTCATAGGAAATAAAATCAAATAAATATAGTTTATTTTATAATTGAATGAGTTATTTAAGTAATTTATGCAGCTAACATGCCATGAAAGTTTTCAGTTATGTGTTTAATGAAAGTTAAATTTCACTAAAATTGACTCTCTTCCTGACCTACGAAATCGCCTAAGGAAAGTGGCGTTGTGTGTACGTCACAGCCGGGATATGCTTCACAATGACCATTGTGTATCACACCTGTTAATCCACTAGCAACTGCCATTACAGTTTCATTAACAATGCCTGATGCTTCTGGCGGAAAAGAAGCTGCGGATTGGCATGTGTGATGCACAATAACGCCTCCCGTTTCTTATGTCAGACCTAAAGGCCGTTTCGGATGACAGTAGGTCAAATTTGTCCCTGAGAATGCGGTGATTGTTTTCACTCTAATTTCGCTTTTTGGAAAGTGATATATTGTTTGAATGTCATCCGAGCTCATTGTATGGCTTATAAGCTTTCTGTAGATGAATATCTTCATATTTTTGGATTTTCTATGAATGCCAACTTTAAATAACACAGCTTCTTCTACCAAAATTAAATATTGCAAAGATTAGTTTTTAATTTTGCATTATATTAATGTATGTTTCTGCAATGTGTTAATAAGTATGTTTATACCAATGTTGTTTGAATGGATGGAAATATACAACAACCAAATAGAAACGTCATCCTTTAAAAACAACTTTAGACTAAATATATCATTCTCTGTCTTCAATCGAGCATACCTGTTGCATTCTTCCCAGCTCAGCAGTTAGTGCTTCAATCTGCTCCTCTCTCTTCTTCATTTGACCTTTGGCCTCGTCAGCGTCTCCCCTGAGTGTCTGGACATCCTGCCGTAGCTGGCTGCACTCCCCCTTTGCACTCACCATCTGTTGACACAAAGGAAAAGTCAACATTTCCACAAAATTGTGCATTTCAATGAAGGATAATCCCTTTATGTAATTGCGAGAAAATATGAGGGTTGTTGTTCAGTGTCCCCATAATATTAGCCAAAAATTAGGTATTTTGGAAGATATTTAGTGAACAAATTTCCCATCACTTGCAGTTGTTTCAAGAGGAAACTAAAACTCATAGAGGTGGCATAATGCAGTGCAGTAGATTAGTCGAATGCCCTCCGATCTGGAATGTATGGGTAAAGGGACATAACAGGACCCATTGATTCCATCAGGATGGTAATAATCATGGATTTAATCACTAATTACTCCAAATCTGGATCATTTGAGGGATAATAACAAAAGAAAAAATGCTGCTCTAGATGATTTGAAAACCTGTGTTCACACCCTTGAGACCACTGTGGATAATAAGACTTGATTATTAACATTAACCTGTTGGTCGCAGATAGATTTTCAGGCTTCATGAACCCTGGTCTAGGTAGGATGTCAAAATTTGCCATGGAACTGCAATAAGCAAAGGGATGTGGCTTAACCGCACCCTATAAGGAATTTGACATTCATTTCTAGCAAGCACTCATGTACACCAGCACACATGTACACCAGTTTAGTAATCCACAGGTAAAGATTGAGCTAACTGAAGTGGAAATAACAGACGATAATCCATGGTGGGCGCACCTGTTTCCGGACTTCCTGAGAAGTCTCCTTCTCCTGCTCCAGGGCCGCAGCCAGCTCCTGCACCAGCTTCTGCAGACGCTGGTTCTCGTTGGCCCTCTCCTGGGCAGAGGTGGTCAGTTCAGCTGACAACTCCGCAACGGCCGTCTCTCGCTGGGCGAGGGCGCTCTCCAACATTCCAGTGTGCTGCTTGAGGGCAGAGTGGCTCTGATGAACGCCTGGGGTTAAAAGAAGATAAGCAATTATATTTATGTAATACAACTGTCAATGGGTTACCGAAGTGGTGTCATCATATCGATTGTTGCGTCAACTTCTAGTTTGAATCAACATCACTCAAGTGAGAGTTTCACAGGTCCGACATTGTCTAGCAGGCTAGCGTCGGGCACTCTCATTAAGAGTTCCCACTACGATCACCAATATTTGCTCTACCCATGTAATTAAAAACAAGTTGCTTTGGCAACATGCTCATATGACATCACACTTCGATACTCTATGGCTCTTTTTTTTTTATCCAAGTTGCATATATTGGCCAATGTCCTGTTAAAGAGTTGAACAACATTTCTGGTGACCATCAGCAAACTATTCACATAAAGAAGGAAGGTTGTTGAAGTATGATGCCAGACAGCACTTTCAACAAATCTTCATAACCACATCATTTAATGCTGACATACTGACCTGCTAATCGACCCCTCTCTCTCTCCAGGTCTAGTGACAGGGCACGAGAGTTGATCTCCCTCCGCCTCTGCTGGTCCACAATGTCCTTCAGTTCCTGCAAGGATTATAAAACATGATGATCAAATTGCATTTATATATAACATTTGATTTTGAACATTTGAAAAAGATAATCTTCACTTCCACAGACTTATCATAACATCCAGTTTGAAACATTGTATCATCACATGAAGAGTTTGTTTGCAAAAGAGGGTAGATCCACTTTAGACCATTCTGAGATAATCTACTTTTTTATTTTCCCATTTTGCAATATTCTTATACAAAACTAACTTGTCACGATATACTACCCTACCATGTGAACATATCATTGGGTATAAAAGAAATCTACTTGTCCCCATATTTTTAAGACAAAAAAATCTTATTTGATGAAAAATGGATCTAATCCCTTTTGCAAACGAACTCTTCATTTTGTTTGCAAAAGGGGTTAGATCCACATTTGTTTGCAAAAGGGGTAAGATCCACTTTAGAGCATCTCGCTTGTTTATTCTCCAATATTACAATTTTCTTATGCGAAACAAAATTGTCATGATATACTACCCTACCATGTGAACATAAAATTGGGTGTAAAAGAAATTTACCTGTCTCCATATTTTAAAAATATTTTTTTTCTAAAAATTACCTTCGTGGATCTAACCTCTTTTGCAAACAAACTGAAACAGATCTAACCCCTTTTTTAAAAAAGTTATTTTTCTTTGCCATTTTTGTTAACTTTTTATTGGGAATTTCAACTTTCCTTTGGTATCATCTTATAGAGCTACTTCAAACCTATACATTAAGACAAAAAAAATCACATTTGATGAAAAATGGATCTAACCCCATTTGCAAATGAGCTCTTCATATATTGAATAGCATGATCCATTTCGGTGAACAAAAAGTAGTAATGAAGTTAGCTATGGAGTGCTCTATGTTTGGTAAGGTGCCGAAATAACAGGGCTTGTTTACCCTCTGGAGATATCTATTAGCGGTTACTAATGTATAAAATCAAAGCAACATACATCGAGTGTCGGATACCAGGGCTTCATTGCATAACACTTTCCATCAATGGTTACTACCATGGGAACGTCGCTTGACAGCAATCAAATTAAAGATTTCCAGAGAAGATACCATTGGAAGCAAATGGTATCAACAAGGCCCAGGTGAGAGTCATGCACACATTGTATTCACACATGCGTTCACACACCGCACAGCCTAAAACCAAGACGACACATGTTGTTGCTGGACATGAAAGGGGTGTGTTCCTACCTGTAGCTCAGCCTCCAGCTCATCTATCCTCTGCCTGTAGGCCTCGAAGTCTTCCTCCATGCTGCGTCTCACCAGCTGGACCTCATCGTTCAGCCTCGTCCTCTCTGCCTTCAGGGCTTCTGCATCTTGCTTCACCGCCTGACAGAACAAGAGACAAAGGACGTGGATATTTAGTACATATTCAGGATGGATTCTACATAGCCTGGCAGAGACAAAATACATTGATATTTGGTGCATATTCAGGATGGATTCTACATAGCCTGGCAGAGACAAAAGACATTGATATTTGGTGCATATTTGTGATAAATTCTACATAGCCTGGCAGAGACAAAAGACATTGATATTTAGTGCATATTTGTGATAAATTCTACATAGCCTGGCAGAGACAAAAGACATTGATATTTGGTGCATATTCATGACGGATTCTACATAGCCTGGCAGAGACAAAATACATTGATATTTGGTGCATATTCATGACGGATTCTACACAGCCTGACAGAGACAAAATACATTGATATTTGGTGCGTATTCATGATAAATTCCACATAACCTGGCAGAGACAAAAGACATTGAATTTCAGTGCATATTCATGATGGATTCTACAAAGCCTGGCAGAGACAAAAGACATTGATATTTGGTGCATATTCAGGATGGATTCTACATAGCCTGGCAGAGACAAAAGACATTGATATTTGGTGCATATTCATGATGGATTCTACATAGCCTGGCAGAGACAAAAGACATTGATATTTGGTGCATATTCATGATAAATTCTACATAGCCTGTCAGAGACAAAATACATTGATATTTGGTGCATATTCATGATGGATTCTACATAGTCTGGAAGAGACAAAAGACATTGATATTTGGTGCATATTCATGATAAATTCTACATAGCCTGGCTGAGACAAAATACATTGATATTTGGTGCATATTCATGATAAATTCTACATAACCTGGTTTCCAGTTTTCCAGATTGGATATTTCTAATCCAACCAAAAGTATACACTCAAATGTAGTAATGACAAGACTTCTCATCTTCTCTTAGTTTTTACCAAGCTGGGGAGGGACGAGAGATAAATGAGTATACTGCAGCCAGTATTGTTTGTTTATTAGATTTGAAATGTGCAACAGCCTGGTAACCAGGCTAGGACCTATATTCAAATAAGCGCAACTGTTCACTCTCTGTGGGCGTGAATGTAAGTTACACATGTATGGTTAGAATTTGCCTGATGATACAAAGAGCAATGGTGATCTCAGGTTGCTCATCAATCTACATCTGTGCTCAACTGACAGATATGACACCAGCATACAATGCATACAGTAGCCTGCCAACCTGTGATCTGAAAATAACGTCAAATTTTTTATAGCATTCACGATCATAGTGATTTCAATTTTCAACCTTTGTGGAATTGTGCAAAGGATCTAAACTCAATGTAAATTGCAAGAAAAGGGTGAAGCTACAGTAAAACCCTTCTTCCCACCTGCAGTTCATCATACAGCCTCTCCTGCTCCTCCTTGCTCATCTGCGCCACGGCAGCGGTCCGTTCAGACAGCTCCCTCTCCACCTGGTTCTTGGCCACGTAGGTATCCTGGAGCTGGGCATTCAGGGCAGCCAGATTAGATTCATAGGCCCGCTCCCTCTCCCTAAGCTCCCTCTGGGCATTGCTCAGGTCAGACCCGAGCCGAAGCGCTGTGGCCTTCTGGTCGGCAAGCTCCCGGTGCATGGCGCTCTGCGCTTCGGCGCCGCGCTGCCGGAGCGCCGCATTCTCATGCTGGAGGCCTGTGAGGCGCTCCTGGTCTTGGGCTAGGGTCTCCAGCTGGCCCTGCAGGTTAGCGTTCTCCGTGAGGGACTCCTGCAGCTGCTGCTCCAGCATGCGAAAGCCCTCCCGCGCCTTGCCCAGCTCCGCCTGGAGCCCCGCGTGCGCCTGGGCAGAAGATTCCCGCGAGGTGCGCGCTGTCTCCATCTCCCGCTTGACAGCATCCAGCTCCCTCTCCAGCTGACCTCGGATCCCTACCAGCTCATCAATAATGGCATCCTTGTTGCCGATGGCAGCGATGGACGCCTCAAGGTTTGCCTGCTGTGCCTCCACCTGCTGCTCCTGGTGTTTAAGCTGTTCCCGCAGCTGCCCGCCCTCCATCTGGGCTGACTCCAGCTGTGAGGTCTTGGCTCCGAGCTCCTGCCGCATCTGCTTGAAGCCCGTCTCTACCCTGCTCAGGTCACCCCGCAGCTTCTCCAGGGAATCGTCAAATGTGCGCTTCTCCTCATTCGCACTAGAGAGGGCAGCCTCCAGGGCGGCCTTGTCAGCTTGGAGTTGCCGAACCTCGTCATCCTGTCCTGTTGATTTGCTTAGTTCCGCCTTGAGCTTCTCCTCCACATTGTTGCACTTCATCTGCAAGGCCTTCATGTCAGTTTCTCTGGCAGCCAATGCTTCCTGCATGGGTTAGACATAAATAGTTAGAAAAATAATTGATAATCATTGGCTATCAATTGCATCCTCAATCTTCTATTTGTACCAAAATGTAAATGTCTCACAGTTCCCTAACAGCACTTGTTTTGAAGACATTGCATTCATTAATTTAAAAATAGCTGAAACAATTAAACTGCAGGCATCCATGTTAGGTTCATAATTCATAATGTTATATGCTCATGAAGCTAATGAAAAGTATCAATTTGGAGCTATTCGCTGGCTGAAAATATCATAGAGAAGAGCTGTAAAGGAAACGAAACATCCAAACTCACAATCAAGTGAAACAGACCTTACACAATAATAACAATGACAAAATTTGGTCACAGAACATACCTCTGCTAGAGCAAGGCCTCTGACGAGCTCTCGCTTCTCCACTTCAAGACCCACGAGGGCAGTATGCTTGTCCTCCAATTCTTGCCGAGCCACCTCCAGCTGGCGCTCTAGCTCTGAAGCTGAGGCTACTAGGCCAGCCAACCTAGAGCAGTGAAGAAAGCGATAAAAAGCATGTTATCAAACTTCACATATTTTGAACATATATCCCATCTTATTTTCCCTACTCTATTCATTTCAACATATTCTTCTTTTTCTTGTCTTGAAAGAAATAGACACATGGCTGTAAATATGCAAACTGAGTGCAAGAAACATATGTAATTATAACTTGTACTATCTTTTCAACTAGTACTTTTGAGAATGAGTCACATGCAGGTAGCATATTGAGAATGCAATAGTAATGGTGCAGTAGGAGTTGGTCATAAACGTTTTCAAGACAAGCAATTACTTTTCTTTTTTAATTCATGAATTTCTGGTGAAGAAAATTGCCTCCAAACTTTCAACAATTAACGCAATCTTCATGGAGCCCGCACATATGCGTGCTGGCTTTTCTCCACTCTATTACTGAGCAGCGCGACTCCTGCTTAATCTGCTGTACAGACAATAAAAGACGGGCTATAAATACACTTCAAATGCCGTAAAGGGTGCAATTAAGCCACACCCCTTTAGTTACTGCAGTTCCATAGCAAATTGTTGACATCATTAGTGGACCATGGTTCAGCAGAAAAATCTAACCGTGAGCACAACGGAATAACACAATGGATTCCTCTTGATCTCCTGCCAAGATGAGGGTCCTTACCTGTACTTCTCTTCCTCCATCTGATCCATCTGGGCAAACACTGCCTGCTGGACGGCTGTCTTCTCCCGCTGCATGGCGGAGAAGGTGGCCTCCCGCGTCACAATGTCGGCCTCGATGGACTCCAGGTTCTTGGCAATCTGCTCCTTCTCCTGCAGCATGCGCTGTCGGGCCTCCGTCAGCTGCTGCTTCACCTGAAGACAAGGTTTACAAAGGGTCAAGATCCAAACATTGATTGGTCAAGTATAAAATCAAACACAACTTTGGCATAATATTCACATTTTGATTGTCGTGCCTTGGTAAGCTGCTGCTTCACCTGGAGACGAGGTTTACAAAGGGTCAAGATCCAAACATTGATTGGTCAAGTATATAATCAAACACAGCTTTGGCATAATATTCACATTTTGTTTGTCGTGCCTTGGTAAGCTGCTGCTTCACCTGAAGACAAGGTTTTCAAAGGGTCAAGATCCAAACATTGATTGGTCAAGTATAAAATCAAACATAACTTTGGCATAATATTCACATTTTGTTTGTCGTGCCTTGGTAAGGTGCTGCTTCACCTGAAGACGAGGTTTTCAAAGGGTCAAGATCCAAACATTGATTGGTCCAGTATAAAATCAAACATAACATAATATTCACATTTTGTTGTGCCTTGGTAAGCTGCTGCTTCACCTGAAGACGAGGTTTTCAAAGGTTCAAGATCCAAACATTGATTGGTCAAGTATAAAATCAAACATAACTTTGGCATAATATTCACATTTTGTTTGTCGTGCCTTGGTAAGCTGCTGCTTCACCTGAAGACAAGGTTTTCAAAGGGTCAAGATCCAAACATTGATTGGTCAAGTATAAAATCAAACATAACTTTGGCATAATATTCACATTTTGTTTGTCGTGCCTTGGTAAGGTGCTGCTTCACCTGAAGACGAGGTTTTCAAAGGGTCAAGATCCAAACATTGATTGGTCCAGTATAAAATCAAACATAACATAATATTCACATTTTGTTGTGCCTTGGTAAGCTGCTGCTTCACCTGAAGACGAGGTTTTCAAAGGTTCAAGATCCAAACATTGATTGGTCAAGTATAAAATCAAACATAACTTTGGCATAATATTCACATTTTGATTGTCGTGCCTTGGTAAGCTGCTGCTTCACCTGAAGACGAGGTTTTCAAAGGGTCAAGATCCAAACATTGATTGGTCAAGTATATAATCAAACACAACGTTGGCATGATATTTACATTTTGATTGTCATGCCTTGGTAAGCTGCTGCTTCACCTGAAGACGAGGTTTTCAAAGGGTCAAGATCCAAACATTGATTGGTCAAGTATATAATCAAACACAACTTTGGCATAATATTCACATTTTGATTGTCGTGCCTTGGTAAGCTGCTGCTTCACCTGAAGACGAGGTTTTCAAAGGGTCAAGATCCAAAAATTCATTGGTCAAGTATAAAATCAAACAGATCTTTGGCATAATATTCACATTTTGTTTGTCGTGCCTTGGTAAGCTGCTGCTTCACCTGAAGACGAGGTTTTCAAAGGGTCAAGACCCAAACATTGATTGGTCAAGTATAAAATCAAACACAACTTTGGCATAATATTCACATTTTGATTGTCGTGCCTTGGTAAGCTGCTGCTTCACCTGAAGACGAGGTTTTCAAAGGGTCAAGACCCAAACATTGATTGGTCAAGTATAAAATCAAACACAACTTTGGCATAATATTCACATTTTGATTGTCGTGCCTTGGTAAGCTGCTGCTTCACCTGAAGACGAGGTTTTCAAAGGGTCAAGATCCAAAAATTCATTGGTCAAGTATAAAATCAAACAGATCTTTGGCATAATATTCACACTTTGATTGTCGTGCCTTGGTAAGCTGCTGCTTCACCTGGAACCCGTTGCATAAAACTTAACCTCAATAGTAACTACCCTGGTAACATCACTCAACAGCCAATCAAGTTCAAGGTTACCATAGAAGTTGCCATTGGTAGCAAAGTTCTAACCAGGTTATGATCAGGTCATATGGTGAACACAGCTTCACTTACACTGCCTCAACTTTGTAGAACAATCTCCTAGAACACTTCAAAAACATTGATTCAACTGATATATTTCAGTTCGCTTTAAAGATGCCCTTATTTAACATCTAAACTGAGGATTTTTGTTTGAGACTCACTATCTTGTATCTTGTACTTCTTTCTCTACAGCGCCTTATGACATGTTTAATCACTGTGTTGTGCACTCTATATAAGAATTGATGATTATTGTTATAACTGCACACGCAGGACAAATGTACCTTGGTGTTCTCCGTCTTGAGGGTCTCGATGCTAGAGGCCTGTGAGGCAGCCTTGGCCTGGGAGGCAGAGAGCTCCGACTGCAGCTGACCTCTGACCTGCTGGGCTAGACCCAGCTGTTCCTGGAACCAGTCCCTGGTCTTGGAGAGGGAGTCCACATCGGTCTGAAGCAGGACTAGCTGGGACTGGGCGATGTCCTTCTCCTGCTTGGCTTGGTCACACTGAAAGAAAAGTTGGAGGTTTAACAATTTAGATGAATTAAAAGTGCTTTAACATCAAACATGTACAGTGTCCTTTCCCTGCTTGGCTTGGTCACACTATTAGAGGCTCAAGGGTTTAGATGCATGATCAAAGGGCTTATAAAACAACATGAAACATACCTAGTTCGCTCAATGTTGCAGGGGAAAACAATTGCTGAAATGTTATCAAAGAAGAAGTTGTTTTTAATGGTTGTGGTCTTAGTCCAAATAGCTAGGAGCATCAGTTAGAAGTTAGATTTGGTGGGGATTTCATGCACAATGAGCTTTTGGTGTTTCAGTTTGTATCAGTTTAATCTATGAAAGAAATTCTGTAGCACTTATTTTGCTATGGCTTTTGTCATTCCTCCTAGTATGACAATTATATATCTAAAATTGCATATAAACAGAAACAAATCATGAAAACTTGTTAAAATCCCACAAAGAAAATCTTTAACCCTCTTAGTACAAAGATGCAAATAGACCAATCATTGACAACACAGTGAATGAGCCCATGTAATGAGAGTGTTAAAAACTGAAGGGAGTGGAATGCGAATTTAATTCTGAGATGTGGATGTCCTACCATTCCTTCCACAGCGGCCATCTTGTCCTGGAGCTTCGTGATGGCTCCTTCTCTCTGCGCGATCTCCTTCCTTACATCGCCCAGCTTTCCCTGCAGCTTCTGATTGGCCTGCTCGGAGGCACGCAGCTCCGCCTTCAGCCCCTCAAGCTCCGCCTCCTTGGCGTCTAGGTCCACCTGGAGCCGGTTGATGGACTGCTCCAGGCGAGACTTGCCCTGCTTAAGGGAGCTGATGTCGGCCTCCAGGGCAGACTGGTTGACGGAGGAGCCGTCTCCACCAGATCCCTGTGCCTGGTGGGAGAGAGAGAGAGAAGAGCCAGAAAGGAAGGAAAACAGAGAGAGAAACAAGATAATGAGAGAGGATGAAAGATAATATTATATTTAATATTCATAACATAGTTTAAAAACGATGTTGCTTGGAGAGGAAATACTTCACATATCCTATCAATTCCATTATTCACAAATGGGTTATGTACCCCGCCCCTTATCTCTCCCCCTCTCACTCTCTTGCTATCTCAATATGTCTCTTTCCTTCCCTTTTGCATCCTCACCTTGAGTTTGGCCTGTAGTATAGCAACCTGGCTCTGCAGCTGAGTCCTGGCTTGGAGGGCGGACTCTGTCTCAGCAGACAACATCTCCAGCTGCCCCTCCAGCTTGGCCTTCTCTCTCTCTCTCTCTCTCTCTCTCTCTCTCTCTCTCTCTCTCTCTCTCTCTCTCTTCACTCTTTCTCTCCCTCTATCCCCTTCCCTCTCTCCCTATCTCTCCTTCCTGTTGATATCCTCACCTTGAGTTTGGCCTGTAGTATAGCAACCTGGCTCTGCAGCTGAGTCCTGGCTTGGAGGGCGGACTCTGTCTCAGCAGACAACATCTCCAGCTGCCCCTCCAGCTTGGCCTTCTCCCTCACTCTCCCTCTATACCCTTCCCTCTCCACTCTTTCCTCTTCTCCCTCTCTCTCTCTCTCCCTCTCTCTCTCTCCCTATCTCTCTCTCCTGTTGATGTCCTCACCTTGAGTTTGGCCTGTAGTATAGCGACCTGGCTCTGCAGCTGAGTCCTGGCTTGGAGGGCGGATTCTGTCTCAGCAGACAACACCTCCAGCTGCCCCTCCAGCTTGGCCTTCTCTCTCACTCTCCCTCTCTTCTCTTTCCCTCCCTCTATCCCCTTCCCTCTCCACCATTTCCCCTTCTCTCTCTCTCTCTCTTTCTTTCTTTCTCTTTCTCTCTCTCTCTCTCTCTCTCTCTCTCTCTCTCTCTCTCTCTCTCTCTCTCTCTCTCTCTCCTGTTGATGTCCTCACCTTGAGTTTGGCCTGAAGAATAGCGACCTGGCTCTGCAGCTGCGTCTTGTCTTGGAGGGCGGACTCTGTCTCAGCAGACAACATCTCTAGCTGCCCCTCCAACTTGGCCTTCTCTCTCACTCTCCCTCTTTACCCTTCCCTCTCCATTTTTTCCTCTTCTCCCCCTCTCTCTCTCTCTCTCTCTCTCTCTCTCCTGTTGATATCCTCACCTTGAGTTTGGCCTGAAGGATAGCAACCTGGCTCTGCAGCTGCGTCCTGGCTTGGAGGGCGGATTCTGTCTCAGCAGACAACATCTCCAGCTGCCCCTCCAGCTTGGCCTTCTCTCTCAGCACCGACTGCAGATCCTCCTGCTCATCACCAACGTCGGGGGCGAACATGGAGGAATACCTGTAAGAAATATCATCACGGGGGAACCGTTAGCATGGATCTCTTTGGGGTTCATTTGGGGGTTGATTTTATTGGCCAGTATCTATCTATCTATCTCAATTTATTTATCTCAATTTATTAATGTGTATCTCTTTAAATTCAGATACATTTCTCTCTCTTTCTATTTATCTATCTTTATTTCTTACAGTCTGTCTTTCTATCTATATGTATCTATCATCTATGTATTACCTATCTATCCATATATTTCATTAATCTATCACCTATCTATCCATCTTATCTATCAATCAATCTTTTGATCTACATATCTCTGTTACCATTTAGTAATACATCTACAAATATATAAATTTGTCAGAGTATCCTGAAACTTTCCCTAAACTTCTTCTGGCTTTCCTGTTCTTATTCAATCCAACTTGTTTTGAGGGATTTCTTCCTGTTTTCAGGCCATCGCAGACAACACGATCCAATCAGTCGTACAACTGCAACTTGCTGAATCGCACAACCCAATCAATGGATTTGTACAAGAAAGAGATGTCACATTTCTAGTCCTGGGCCCTTACGACTGCAGATTCGTGGCAAACTTGTGTCGTCTGCAGTGACCATAACACCCTAATTTCCACAGTCCCGCCTGCTCACCTTGATGTCTGGTACGTTGATCTGGGGAGGGGTGTTGAGCGTAACCTGCCCAGGTCCACTGGCCTGGACCTGTTGGTGCTGACGGGAGGTGGTGCTCGGCTGGCCATTGAGGGCGCTCTTTGGAATGCGTCAGTGGTTGGGGTGGGGTGGGCATGGTGGGCAGGAGGGGCACTCTCACCTGTTCTCCCTTTGTATTAAAAGACAAACAGGTTTGGATTAATTTTTCTCACTGCCAATATAAATAAGTATAGCCAAGGATGTACATCTTGGCCCATATTCATGGAACCTCACCACTCCTAGTAAGGTACTCAAGTGTATTCAGCTATACTTAGTAACTTACTAGGCAAGTGAGGTTTCATGAATATGGCCCTGGATTTCTGTAACTGCAGACATGAAATTCACAAGGATGTTAATCCAACAAATAAATAAATAAATAAATCATATCTACCTGAATGAAATCATCTGTATTAAAGATGGGGATGTCATGACCTCAAACTTAAAAACTAATGAATGACAAAGACATTGCAGGACCTTTCATTTTGAATTTCATTGTTGAATCTAAAGGGGATAAATCTACTAATCATGTGTAGGTCATACCACTAACAAAACTTTAAACAGAGCTCCAAATTATCAGGACTTTACTCCATTTAATGGAAATTAAACCAATATGTTATATGAAGTCTATTTATGACAGTTAGCTATCCGTGTTTAAATTGAATGAGATGAGAAAAGTGTTACCTATTCTCTGGACTTCATTAGGAGTAGAGGAGGATAGTGGTTCTGTGTGTGGGGCGTAACCATTTGGCGTTGCGCTCTCTGCACGTCCCGTAGGGATGAAATCCACTCCCGAGTCCACACTGTCACTGTGCAAATCAGAGTCATCCACCCCACTAGTGGAACTGGGCCCCTTCCCTGAGGGGGATGGGGCAGCGTTGGTGCCCCCTTGGGTGGTGGGCGTGGCTGGTTTCTCCGGCGCTGGGCGACGTCCCCATGGGAAGAGGGATCCCAAGAATGACCCCGATGATGTTGTTTCTGGTGCTGGCGCTGGTGCTGGTGTTGGTGCTGATGATGGGGAGGGTTCTGGAGGGGAGGTTGGCATGGTCTCCTGTGCTTGGGTTTCTTGTGGCGGTGAGGTCGCTGTGGGATGGTCATGGGTAGGTACAACCGGCGGGTCAGACCTCTCTCTCACGGAAGGATCTGTGTGGACAGTTTGGTCCCCATTCTGTGTGTGCATCATCTCTGCATGGTCTCCTGCATTACAGAAATCAAATTTGTATTTATCCATGTTATTTCATATATTTTCAAGTCATAGGTGTTAGAAAGGCAATTTTGTGAACAATATATGCACATTTTCTCTGCGTTAAACACAAACTATTGCAGAATGATAAAAGATTTGAAGTAGCTGTGAATCATATTAGGCTATTTGCAGAATCACATTACAAATGATGTCCAAAACTGCTGATAAACACCCCAAAACAATCCTTTCATGCTGTTGTTGATACAACAAAATTACAAAGTAGACTGAGTAATCCAGCATTGCACAATGAACATGCCAAACTTAAAAAAATAAAACTTTAATTTTCAGTGAAAAATCAATGAAGCATCTTTTATTTGAATGTTCTGTCTTGAGATGTTCACAGTAGAGTGTCTCGTCTAATCAAATAGGATCTGATAAAAAGCAATACATTGTACACATTCCAGGCTGCAATGCCACATGGCTCAATCTACAGTAGAACAACTCTGGTAATGTAAATATACCACAGAATAGCCTTGAAATAGATCTCACAAAAACCTGACCCTCAGGATGGTAAACACCATTCTAATGCACACACTGTTATTGAATAATTAGAGGAAGTAATCAACACGATCACGTCATTTCGGAAAGAAGCCATACCTGTAGGGGGATGTGAGTTGATTCCATTCTCCACATCAGCCTGTCGATTTGATACCAGTTCTGTATCACTCGGCGGTTCCGTGTCTGTATCTGACATCAGTTTACTACTCATTGCACTTTTCCTCTCTCCTTTCTTCCCCTTCTTCTTCTTACTTTTGGGCTTCTCCAGTCCCTCCAGGGTAGCGATCGTCCCCCCTTTCACAGTGGTGACGGCCTGGATTGGGCTTCTGAAGAGCCTTGGCTCCCTGGGCGCTGTGAGATTGGTGGGTGAGAGCACTTCGTCTGAAGGGGGGACTTTGTACTTGTGGGCTATTGCACTGTTGATGGCCAGGGTTGTGTTCTGGGCCAGCAGGGATGTGGGCCTCTGCTTCCTTGTCACAACCTTCCTACCCGGCTCTTCTGGGTGATGTTGCTGCTGTCCCTCTGCATTGTGGGATGCTGTGCTCCCCGTATCTGAAATGTTGCCATCCTCTTGAGGTGGCTCTGTGTGGGATGGACCCCGGGTCAAGTCAATTCCATTCACTTCTGGATGGGTGATTTCCGGTTCAACATAGTCTGCGGGGATTTTGGAAGGTGTCTCATCAAGCGATGACATCGAGTTGTATATCTGAAGAAAAAAAGCAAGTAAAACATAAGATGACTAACATTTCTACTACATAAGAAATACAATGATTGTTAGGCATCACATCTGTATATCAAAAACGTTAAAAGGCATCACATACTCTACTCACACTTAAATTTCACTGAACATTAGTCACTTAAAGAAAAAATGAAAACTATTAAAATATGTCTACGCAGAAGCAATTTGCCCTTGCTGCTCATTGCTTGAAGTTTGCCTCGAGTATTTTCTTGCTCCGTCAATGCGATAATATCATTGCATGTACCAATTTTTTTATACTAATATTTAAATGTTTGTATCATCTTTCTAATGATTGCATCCTGTTAGTTGACAGCTCTGCTTCCCCCTTACCCTCTCTTGCGATGCATCGGCTAGGTTCTTATTGTTATTGTCTACAGAACCATAGGTGGCGTCAAGGCTGCTCAGTGATTGGTCCCGCTGATACTGGCCTTGTGAGACAGATGCCAGGAGAGCAGCAATCTCATCCATACTCGCTGGCTTGACTGAGGAGTCACCTGCAAGGCGACACAGGAGGACAAATTTCCAATATGATTAATTCCATACCATTCAAATTCAATTCTATTCAATTTTATTTGTCCCTGATCTAATCAAGGAAACTTGTATTGGGTTTTACATGTAAAATACAACCACGTCTAAAATATTACATCTAAAAGTGGTAAGGTAAATCTACATATCAACTGTTACTATTTCATGTTTGATTTCCCGAAGAAGTTATGATATATCCCATGAGGGTTAGCATTAAAATCCTTATGACAAAAACAAGTTCACACATCTACATGTACCTTAAATTCATCATGGCACAAATATCAATTTCTGAAAATCAAACATTAATTCTGAAATTTAAACAAACAACATGTATCACAACTTTAGCATCCCCCATGTCCATCTATCATGTATGCTGGCTGATAGCGCTCACATTGACAATGTTTAAAATGTAATAAAATATAATATTCTATTACAACTATTTCTCATTCAAAGAATTCAATGTGCTTTTTGTGGAGAGGCAATATATGATATAATCTTTATTTAACTGGATTTACAGTGAGTACCATTGAAACAAAAATGTTATCAACTGTTTCTTACACAGTGACTTTACTCTTTAACTTTTGTTTAAAGCACTCAGCAGTAATAACATTGCGTGCCTGTAATCAATGGATAAACAACTAGCATGCACAGAACGTGTTTGCCATCTCCACTCCCCAAGGAGTATTCCTTGCCAGCTGTCATGTGACAGGAACTCAGGCATATAAAACAACATATTTTTAAAACATTTGATAACTGTAAAATACGGACTGCAACTTAACAATGTTATAAAACAAAATACAAATCCGTCTATCCTTTTTTTACTCTTTTCTACCCTTTATTCACTACTATACATTGCTAGTGGGTCAAATATCCTGAAAGAATACAACCACAAGGGTGTTACCAACTACATAGATTAGAAAATGCATGTAAGAGTATTTCATTGGTTGTAAAATGAATACTGAAGGAAAATTACAATCCCACTCAGAGTCAATGCCCCAAATGACTGGTGTACGTAGTATACCGAGTACATACGTCATAAGCCCAAGTGCAAATACTGGGTAGTAAACTTGAACGCTCACACACACGGGTCAAGTACCCTGGTTTCCCTCATATCTATATTGATCCGAGCTTCAGTGTCAATACAAAGGACTCCATTTCCTGACACATGATCATATGCATGTGTATTTAGTACAGCATAAGATGACAGTCGAGCTCAGTGCCATCAGCAGCCATTGCACGATGTTTACATTATCGAGCTCTCTTTGTCAAACGATAGGAATGTAGTGTACTAACAACGCTACAGGAAGTCAATAAGTGAACTGATAAGGTACATGTATGTATGAATGGCCTTCATCTGCAGGGCAAGGAGACCACTTAAGTTCTCAACACAGAAACAGTCCGCCCCTGTGCTTACTGCCATTACTGTTTGTTTCTAGTTGTTTCTCTTTGTGGTGATGCAAGCAATGTTCCCTAGATGTAATATTTAGTTACCAAGACTTTCTGTCACTTTGACACCGTGATGAAACCATCTAACAGAACTCATTTGACATACTATCGTTCTCAATAAAGGTGGTAATGTCAACCTCTTCTGTGTAAATATACTGAAAGGTAGGGTAGTCCTCAAACAGGTACTGTATACGACACATATTTTGCGGGGTCTTTATTTTCACAAATTTCGCGAGTCGGGTGCTATTCGCAAATTCAACAACACGCGAAAGAATATGATGTGCACAAGCACATTTACTACTAGTACTAGTACTGCACGGTCGCAAATTTAATCACTCCCGAATTTGTCGTGAAGTCCTGAATCACGAAAAATCAGACTCGCAAAATATATGGCGTATACAGTATATCCCACATCACGGCTGTCCGTGGGAGGCAAGCAAATGTAAACAAGGATAGTTTTATCATTTTCTTAAAAAGGTTTGTGAAGCTTAGACTGAGATTTCATATATATAATCAGAACGGTATACTGCTGATCCGTGCAAAGTTTCATGACTTTGTAAAAGGGCTACCCGCCTTTAAGCCGTAACGTACCAATGGTGGATTATTTCATCATTAATGAACACAAATCCCATAGAGCGGTATTTTCTCTGACACATACAGGGTTAAAGGGGGGAGGGAAGGGGTGAAAGGAGAGGGGGTATGAGGTACGCCAGTACTCACCTACAACCGACTTCTGCAGGGCCAAGGCATCAGCCTTACTGGCGAGATCACTGAAGCTCTCCTCAGACATCTTGGGAGGTTGCTGAGGCTTCTGGTACGATGTTATGAACTCATCACCTGGAAGGAACACACAGCATGAAAATCAATACAGGACACTTCAAAAGTAGGTGCTACATAAAGGAAGTCCATCTTAACTTTAGGTCATTTTAATGAAAGCAAAAACATGAAAGAAAACAAAAAGTGGAAATTTGATAAAAATCTGTCAAAGGAAAACAGAGTTATTAATTTTCACATTCTTAATTCTGTGACATCACTTGTCAGATACAGTACTCTACTACTCATATAAGTTGTGTACCGGGCACTAATTTTGTTTAAAATGTCTATTTTCTAAAAAGGATATGTTGACCATTTTACCTGTGCACCCATGTTTTACACCACACACCTACATGTAAGTGTAGTTGTGTACATGTATGTGTCCAGCACAGATACACTGTATCTGACAAAAAGTGACATTCTGCCCTTTTGAGCCATACATAAAAGATTTTTCGGTGACCCCCATGGTGCAAGCATAATAGACTTGTATAGAATGCAGACCTAATGGCTATTTAATCTTACATAATCCTACATAGTCCTGTTGATTGATTGCTTCAGCCTTTCAGCTACATGTATTTCAACTGGTCACGCAAAGATGCAAAAATGTTCAAAACAAAGTTTCTGTTAAATTTGAGCTACATGTATAATGTACATAAACAAAATCAGATGGGAATGTCAGCTGATCCATTAACACACATGACACCAGAGATGAAATGACCACAAACTACATTGTATCAGTCTTAAAAGAATGTTTTCCATGATTTGCTTCTAAAAGAGTTGGACAAGTCTTGTTTAACACACAAAACATGTACATACATGCAAAAAAGAAAATATTATATGCAAATGTATGCTTCAATGATTTTACAAGGAAGTGATATGCAAAAAATCAGTAACAGTTTCAATTTTTGAAACATATGCAGTATGTCTAAAGCTGTTATTTATTTGTTAAACATTTTGATGGTACATGTACCTGTAGTAGCTGAACAGACTAGAAAGTAAACTGGATATAAAGCTATATTGGTAATCAATATTATTTCAATCTTTCATTCTTTTTTATATAAAGTACTTTAGATTAGATTTACATGTTATACATTAGGAACATGTAAAATACTAACAACCTGCATTTATGCCAAACTTACCAAAATCATACAAATCAGAAAGTTCCTCATCCATGCTGACATTTCACAAGAGAAAAAAAGTGCCACAAAATTTCAGACACTGAGCACTACGTACAGTAGCATGTCTGCACTATTAATGCACAGGGTAAATGACAGAGTCCACGTATGGAACTTCCAAGTACGTGAATATAGTGTACAGTACGTGTATGCATTCTTTAGCAGTGGCACCGCAGCAAATCAACTGTGACATTGATTGAATAGCAAACTCAGAAAACCTACATGTACACATTCATTCTTTGGTGTGTTTTTTTTTTCTCTTTTTTGCCTGTATACTTCTCTGTCTCTGAATCTCTCCATTTACCACTCTCTCCCACACCAACCCTCTCCCTCTCCCTATCTCGCTCTCTCTCTCTCTCTCTCTTCTCTCTCTCTCTCTCTCTCTCTCTCTCTCTCTCTCTCTCTCTCTCTCTCTCTCTCTCTCAACAATCACTCAAGCAACATGAACCTCTGTGTACAAAGTAAACATGGGAACTCCACAGGTGCAAACCCAAAGCAATATTTAGTGGGAATATACTGTGACACGCCCACACTTCTCCCACCACCTGAATTAAAGGGATATTTGTGTATGTTCACCACATATTTCATGTATGGTACAGTGTAAATTTATTCTGGGCACAACCATTCTATAGAGCTGAGGCCTGCTCTTTAATAATTAATTAACTTCCTCATAATACATGTGGTGCAAATATGTATGATGAATGTGACAAATGCAAAGCATATCAAAAGTAGATGTTTGCACAATTTGACAGCCAAGCAGATATTGATCACGTGAAGAAAAAACATAATTTCATCTCAATTAACATTGCCTTTACAAATTTGATCTGCCTGAAATAAAATTACACTGTACTATAGCTCACTTTTTCAGAAGGAATACATGATCTAATAGTTGAATTTCACAAGGATCTTTAAATTCAAGTTGCCTTCTGATTAGCAACTGATACTCTGTTGTAAAAAATACAGTTGGATCAATAATTTCCTATTATACACAAACCCTGTATGCCAAGCTACATGTACTGTGTAACTGAATCAGGATGAGGACTCAATTTGAGATGTTATCATGCTTTATTGAAGTTTTTTCTGACTAGTAGTTCATTTATTTACAAAATGAGCATGCTATCCTTATCATGGGTGTATGCCTGAAATTTCTCTTCAAAATAGTTTGTTTTTGCTTTTAGGGAGAGAAGGGGGGTGGAGTTGGGGGTGAAATATCATTCAAACAACATAAACCTCTGCATTGCATTTCCTTCGTATGCACTACATGACTGCATTTCTTATCCAAAACCAGACTCAATTTTAATCTTAATGTAATTAATGTAACAATATCATTTGTGTTTATTCTTTTATTGTATTGGACATTGAATAAGTGACTTTTAACCTCATTTATATTTTTAAGAAATTGGCATCCATAATTTTTAAAATGTCAATAATATACATTGATTCATAATTATCTGTTTAAAAGTCATGTACATTTCAGCTCAGAGCTACCATGCATGTTGTTACTTATAAACCATTATTGAATTTAACTGAATATGACATTTGATATCATAACTTACCTCCACCGAAGGCTTTTTCCAGGTCTGACCGTGCCTGGCTTGGCCTGTTCTCCTGGTCCTGCACTGCCTCCATGCTGCGTGCTGATCCTGGGACCGGGGCAAACCGGGGCTCCTTGTCCGAGTAGATCTCAACAACCAGCCTCTTTAACTCTGCTTCAAAGTCAAAGACCTTCGCCTTGAGTTCCTGGGGGTGCTTGGTGGATCCGACTGTCTGGGGGTACGGGTGCTGGTGGTCTGGCCGTTTAGGGGTGCTGGTTGGGACGAGGGGGTCTCGGTCCTGGCTGAAGGATGTCTCGGCCTCGGAGTCTGCGGTATTAAGGCGCAGCTGTGCCTGGCGGAAGTGGGAGGGAGAGTCCGTGGGGCTCTCTAGAAGGAGCCTCTCAGCCGCTGAGATGTTTAGAGAGTCAAAGAGGTTCGTGGAGGTTTCTGCTGCAACACCTCCCTCGTCTGGTTTAGTGTTGGAGTCGCGCTGCGGCACAAGTATCTTGAGGTAGCGAGCTGTGCTGGGATCTGATTTGGGCTCCAGCAGATAGCGAGGGTCCTTGGGCGTATCTGTAGCAAGACGCTTTGTTGGCTCAAATGGAACTATTTCAGGATGAAAAACGTGGTCTTCTGGGTCCGAATCACCCATGGGAAGGCTCCGTCTTGACTTTGTGCCAGGTCTACTGGCTGTCGGCAGTCCTTGGACAGACTTCTCAAACTCTCCTTTGGGAGCGCCCTTCCTTTCACCTGCTACTCCTTCTTGGGATGAACTCCTCTTCTGCCTCCCAAATATCCGCGTCTCCAAATCAAGGTCCGTTGATGGGAGTGATAGGTCTAGTTCTGAAAGTGACAAGCCGCCTGAAATTTGAAGACCAAGGCTTTTTGCTGGGTCTAGAGATTGGAGGCCGGTATCGTAGGCTGCAAAGGCGTGATAGTCCTCAAAGAAGTAGTCTCCATGCTGCATAGGGTGCTGTTCCTCTGCTTTCTCCTTCACTCGAGACGAGTCTTGTTCCATGGCCACATGATGGCACTAACATAGAGACATGACTGGATGGTGCAAGTATGGTCTGAGTGATGTCTCAGTCACAAGATTGTTGAAAACATGTAGACTTCACTAGCCTGTATACTTAAAAGACAAAAAAAAAACATGTATCGTAATAAATTAGTCACTTTACCAGGAAGAAAAATCTTAATTTATTATGGACACTTATTTTCAAGTCAAATGTCAGGAAATTAAAACAAGCTCTGCATTACACCTACATGTAGCCCTACAAGAAACTTCATGCCTTTGGCATAGTGTCCGACATCGAACTATTGAAAAATGCATCAACGGTTTGGTTTGGGAAAACCGATTGGGAAAATGGCTAGGTAGAGATCACATTTTTATTTATTTATTTATTATTCAAGTCTTCTTTAAAATATACAGGGTAGGCAACCTCAGTTAAAAAAAATTGCTTTTCAGGTGCGCCCTGTCACATAAGTACATAAGTTAGTATCCTTTAGCCAGCAGGGTGGGCATTTTTTTATATCTTATTCAAGTTGCTTTCTGTGATCAGTGATTTAGACGGTTAGGGTATATTTTCCCACGCTAACCATTGGTGAATATATAATTGAAGATTGAAATAGTCACAATCTAAGTACACATATGAAGTGATGTTTCCCTAAAATATTGGAAACATTCCAGTCTTTCAGATTTGATGGTGACTTTTAGGCCTAGTGATTTTGATCAAAATTCTGGAGTCTTGAAATTACGTCAAGAACTGCAGGAAAATTAAACACAGCAATTCATGAAAATATGCAGTGATCTTAATATTTCTCTGACACAAAGAATTACGAACCCTAATGGTTCTTTTTGATTAGCATCAATTCTGCCAACATGCACTCAAAATGTACAAGATTCTTATCTTGTTTCTGTTTTGACACCACGCAGAGTTGTTAAGCTGATCAATGCGCCAAGTAGTCAAGCACAGGGTCAAGTTATATGGAATGTATGCGCAGTTTAAATCTTCCCGGCATATGATTAACATGACCACATGTACAGCATTAATGAAGCCCCTGGGCCCTGCATTTATGCGATAACATAAAGATGGATCCATGTCCTTCGTCATTGTGTTATCAAACCGTGGCACATTACAAGTCAGTGACAAGTCATCATATTTCCACTTGAGAGTTGAGTTTTATGAATGAGAACAAATTTAGACTAAAAGTATAAGGATTTGAAGGATTGCTTTTTAAATTGAGAAGGACAAAGTACTGTATAAGCTGTTATTTTCGCGTACATATATTTTCGCGAATGGCGGCTTCTGCCACATATTCGCGTGTTGTTAAATTCGCGTTCACGTACAGTAGTACATGTGTGTGAGGCATGCGCTGTATGCTGCTGCATTTGTTCGCCATGCGTGTTAGTACTTATCTCGTAATGTTGCAAGTTGATATGAGAATATTTTCGCGCGTTGTTAAATTCGCGTTTGCTCGTTCATTCGCGAAATTCGCGAAAATAAAACCCTCGCGAAAATAACAGCTTATACAGTATATGGCTGGAGGTGGATAGGAGTAGGACCCCCCCCCCCCCCTCCCCCCCCCCCCCCCCCCCTCCACGCCACGCCTGGCTTCGACGTGTGTTCAGTCGGGGTCCTGTGGGTAGGCCATAATCCCAACCCAGTCAACGCTGAAGCTCTGCGGCTACGATCACGCGAAATAGACCCAGCGCTAGTACAGGAGCTACACGACAGCCGTAAACCATAGTTATTGGTGACTGGAACGTTGTATTTCATTTCTCAAATAGCAAACTACATTTTTACTTTATCACGCTATCTTCTCCGAACTTCCTACAATTTAAATAATTCATAAATACTCACAAATATCCATGGAAACAGCCGGGAAAACTCCCGAGCCGCCCGCAAATTACTACCAGCTGCCACGCAATTCACTTCCGGACAAATTTTTCATGCACGGAGCTGGAGATCGATCGCTCCCGATATCCCGAACAACACACTCTCGCAAAATCTCGTTTTGGAAAAAGCCATCACACCAACATAATAAATTCGGCCATTCAAAATTCGCCAAACATAAAAAGAAAGTGCACATGTATGGCATGTGCGATCCGATAGTTCTTTCTTACCAGAGGTAGGAAGAAAGGGAACTATCAGGCGAAAAAAGTTAAACCAGTGCAAGATAAAATACAAATCTTTTAGAGTATCATCATTATGTTTCTTTTAGAGTGCAAGGAGTTCCCACCATTTCCAACTGAGGCTACTTGATCTTGAATAATGCTTTGCCAAGTTCTAAATTTTCCATTTTTGTGACGTTACGTGCGAGGTGCTCTCGGGCCTTTGTTGCAAGTGTACAAAAAAATTACATAAATTGCTCTTTTTCTGTTTTTGACAACGGATTTTTTTTTTCGTACAGGTATGTGTATAAACACGCATTTCTAAAGGTGTATCAATTGCATATAGGTAAAGTGATTTCTGTCTTTTTGAGAAAATAGAACATTTTCAAGAAAAAACAATTTAACAACATTTGGGAGAGCACCTCGCACAGGAAGACACAGATTGAATATTTCAAAACATCATATCTTTCTGTTACTTTAACGAATTTTCATCAAACCTTCACTAATATGATTCTTTCATGTGTCTCCTTTTCATTGAAATCAAAACAATTTCAGGGTGAATTATCCCTTCAGTAACATAAACATAGAATTTAAAGAACTCTTGAGAAAAAAAGACGTACATACGGAGGTTTATACCCTAATAAGCAACTTCTTAGTTGCTCCTCTATTAAGTTAGAATTGATCCGCATTTCTTATCTAATTTTCTTAAAAAACTCAAAATGGATGTTGAAGTCAGCAATGATATTTTCAAATCTATTTGCCCAAGTATATTCAAGTACTTAAATTATTTTTATTTACTTTTTTTTTATTTTGCTTGTGTCTCTTCATAGGGCGGACTGCTGGAAAAGAAATCATGTACTACTTACCCTCCACCTCCCACCCCACCTCCCACCCCACCCCACCCCCACCCCCGCTCATCGCCTTCTGGATGCTGGGCGGGATTTAAAAAAAAATCCTACATGGAGCTGTATATAAAGAAGGAACTGTTCAAATTTTGGTTTTGAGTCGGACGAACTTTGCTTCTTTTGTAAACAAGAAGTTCAGACATAACAACATTTCTCTTGTACATTGTTCACAAGTTTAAAAAAAAAAAAACTTTGGTAGAAAAAAAATAAAAAGCTTCATTTAACTGAAGTTCAGGGGGATAATTGGAAATCAATTTTTATGGGGGTAGTGTGGCAGTACTCCTCGAGTGTCTGTATAGTAAATTGTATCATTTTTATCTCTAGAAAACATGGAACTCTGTCATCGGCAGAGAAAGCAATTATAGGTTTTCCCGCCCAATTTCGTGAACTCAGCAGCCGAATTAACTATAAGTTCATTCAATTTAGAACGAAATTGAATGACGGTGTAGATCATCATTCAAAAAGCAAAATTTGTCGTTCAATTTAATTTTAGGAGCATGCGATTTCATACTTTTGTCATACAAAAATGTAGAACGGGCTTTTAATTCCAAAAACGTGCAAGGAGCATTCAAATTCGCGCCGGAGAGCCTGCAGTAAGAATTCGGTTATTCAATTTAGTGAACAGGCATACATTTTTAACATTTGTGCAGTGGTTTTCATCTTACGCTAATTTTTCAATTTGTGTATTTCTGTTAGAATAATTATATGCACAGTTTCGCATGAAGAAAGGTGATGTGATTCATTAGCTTGTAGCTCTCAATACACCGATAACAGTCGTCAGAGAAGGTGGGCTATTTCTGACTTTTCCTATAAGTTCAACCACAAGCTACATATAGGGCCTGCACCATCCTGAGAGAGGTTGCAGTGCAGTGCATCGACACCATAACCCCTGCAAATGCACCCAGTAGTACAAAAATTCTCAAACATAAAAAATTATATGCCTAGATGCCTGAATCGCCAGGAAATCGACGGATGAAGCAGTGCACAACATTTACCATGATGAAAACAAGAGAGTATATGAAGAGTGATGAAAAAGATGAAAATGTAATAAAACAGATAAAAAAGACAATACATCTTTTCTTAAAGATCAAATGAAAACAATGATATCCATCATATAAACCCCCGAAAATAAACTGTATGAAGCAACGTATATAAAATAAAATACAAAGAATATCAAAAGACAAATATGAATGATCATGAAATAAAAACTATGAAATTAGAGATGAAACACATCTAAAGAAAAAGAAAAAGGAATGAAATAATATTCAAGAGAAAAATAATAACATATGATGTGAAATTACAGAAAAGGATCGACGCCCCCCCCCCCCCCCCCCAAAAAAAAAAAAGCCTCACGGGTCCAAAAAGAAAGGATGTGATTTTTTTTAAATTGAATGACCAAAACGCGAAAGAGGTTGCCCATAGGCGAAAATGAATACGCAATTCGGCGATAATTCCCCTTCTATAGGTTTTCCCGGCAGAATTCGTCAAAACAGCAGTCAATTTCATCAACATGCATTCATGTTCGGGATATTTTGCCCCACTTGTCACTCCCGCGCTTCAATATTAAACTTTTTTCATTCAATTTCATTTTGCTTTACTTAATTTTCTAGTTTTAACATTCAAATAAGAGTGAGCTTCATTCAATTTCGAAATTTGTAATTGTCATTCAATTTCACCAAGGAACTATTGCCGAATTGCGTATCCATTTTCACCTATTGGCAACCACTTTCGCATTTTGGTCATTCAATTTAAAAAAAAAATCACATCCTTACTTTGGGATCCGTGAAGCTTTTTTTTTTTTTTTTGGGGGGGGGGGAAGGGGGGGGGGGACGTCGATCCTTTATCTGTAATTTCATATAATATGTTAGTATTTTTCTCTTAAATATTATTTACTCCTTTTTCTTTTTCTTTCGATGTGTTTCAACTTTAATTTCTTCCTTGATTTTTTTTATTTCATGTTCATTCATATTTTTCTTTTGATATTCTTTGTATTTCATTTTCTATACGTTGCTTCATACAGTTTATTTTCGGGGGTTTATATGATGGATATCATTGTTTTCATTTGATCTATAAGAATAGGTTTATTGTCTTTTTTATTTGTTTTTTTACATTTTCATCTTTTTCATCATTCATCATAATATACTCTCTTGTTTTCATCATGGTAAATGTTGTGCACTGCTTCATCCGTCGATTTCCTGGCGATTCAGGCATCTAGGTATATATGTTTGAGAATTTTTGTACTACTGGGTGCATTTGCAGGGGTTATGGTGTCGATGCACTGCACTGCAACCTCTCTCGGGATGGTGCAGTCCCTGTATGTAGCTTGCGGTTGATCTTACAAGAAAAGTCAGAAATAGCACAATTTCTCTGACGACTGTTATCGGTGTAATGAGAGCTACAAGCTTATGAATCACATCACCTTTTCATGCGAAACTGTGCATATAACTATTCTAACAGAAATGCACAAATTGACAATTTAGCATAAGATGAAAACCATTGCACAAATGTCAAAAATGTATGCCTATTCACTAAATTGAATAACCGAATTCTTACTGCAGACTGTCCGGCGCGAATTTGAATGCTCCTTGCACGTTTTTGGAATTGAAAACTCGTTCTACATTTTTGTATGACAAAAGTATGAAATCTCATGCTCCTAAAATTAAATTGAACGACAAATTTTGCTTTTTGAATGATGATCTACACCGTCATTCAATTTCGTTCTAAATTGAATGAACCTATAGTTAATTCGGCTGCTGAGTTTACGAAATTGGGCGGGAAAACCTATAGTAAAACTTGGTGAAATTGAATGACAAATTACGAATTTCGAAATTGAATGTAAAAACTAGAAAATTAAGTGAAACAAAAATGAAATTGAATGAAAAAAGTTTGAAATTGAAGCGCGGGAGTGACAAGTGGGCCAAAATTTCCCGAATATGAATGCATGTTGATGAAATTGATTGCTGTTTTGACGAATTCGGCCGGGAAAACCTATAACATGCTGAAAGATTACAGAGATTATGAATACAAGATTCCAAAGGAGAAAATAGGGACACATCTACAGAAGTGGGAAACAGTGGATGCGTTTTTGCCTCATTGGAGTTATTGTTTTGGGGTTTCCTTCATTTGCAAATAAACTGAAGACGGAGGCACATGTGTGTGTGTGTGTGTGTGTGTGTGTGTGTGTGTGTGTGTGTGTGTGTGTGTGTGTGTGTGTGTGTGTGTGTGTGTGTGTGTGTGTGTGTGTCTGTGTGTCTGTGTGTGTCTGTGTGTCTGTTCAGGAAGAATATAATTTACAAGTGCGAGATGGATATAATCAATATGTTCAGGAAGAATGTGTGTGTGTGTGTGTATGTGTGTGTGTGTGTATGTGTGTGTGTGTGTGTGTGTGTGTGTGTGTGTGTGTGTGTTCAGGAAGAATATAATTTACAAGTGCGAGATGGATATCATCAATATAACTACAATAAGGAAGAAATTAAGGATATATTTTTAAGACCGAGAAGTGCAGTAATTTGTTGTAAGCATAGAGAATTTCAATTTAAGTTATTACATGGGGCCCTATATACTAAAGATCACCTCTTTAGATTTGGATTTGTAACTGATAAATTGTGTTCCTTTTGTAAAAAGGAGGATGAGACGTATTCACACCTTTTTCTGTTTTGTGCACACGTTCAAAGAATTTGGCAAGAAATTACAAATAGATTGAATTTAAAGGAATTAGACATCAATAACTGGAACTATTTTCATGGGGATCCATGGAAATTCTCAAAGAATCAAAATGTGCAATTCCATTATCCTTATCATAAAATACATCATATATTTTTCGAGAACAAAAGGGATGCTTCCTTCCATGAACAAAATCTTAAAGATGATTTCGGACTATAAAGATAGGGAAGAGAAGTTAGCGATCAAAAGTTGTAAATTAGAGTTACACTTACAGAAATTTGGGAAGAATTTAACATTTAGAGGACTTATAGCATTTGTATTTTCTTATTTGTTCTGGGTGGTTACCCTTCTAAATATCCATAATGCTCGCCTGACAGCATCAGTTCCATTTCCGTAAATCTTGAACGCGTGAGGGAATGGGGGCAGTTACACCGGACATGGGGGGGGGGGGGGGGGTGGACTTACATGTTTTGTGTGGGGGTGGATATGTTCGGGGGAGGGGGGAAGAGGTATCTGAAAAGATTTCATTCTTATGGAATTTTTTTTAATTATCATTTATACATATCTATTAGTATTATAATGATTATAAGAGGAATATGATTTATAAGTTGCATATATATTCAGGAGGAACATGGCACATGTACATATTTATATACAAGTGGTAAATCATGCTTTATTGTGTTTATCGAATCAATAGAAACATTATGTTTATGTATTTGTTATCGTATATTATAAAGTGAAATTGTTTATTTTATCATGGGAATGAAATCAAATAAAGAATATGGAAAAAATCATCCAAGTTTGAAAAAAAAAATAGGCCTAATTGACAAAAATGAATAAATCACATTTCTCTTCCAATCCCGGTCACAGGTTGGGAATTTCACAATCAATTATAGATCTGTTTTCTGGGTCGGGAGAGAGGCTAGCGACACCTGTCTTTATGGTCATGATCCTTTTGGCAGCGTTGATTGGCAAGCGCGATGCACAATGGGCATTGTTTTGTTCCGAGAAGGTATACGTACATACTGCGGGTATATAAACATATGCGTAGTGCCACATTATCCAAATGCGACTGCTAGTAGATGTTGTCGCCGGTAAACATCATTTGAAGCCGTATTTAAACGGAAAGGATCATTGAGGCTGCAATCAGATGTGCTGAATTTCACCGTGTAAACCACGGAGGTATTGAAAGGTACGTTTCTATGCTAAATCTGGATTAGATTGGGAGATCGAGCTGCGGGGTTGGTGAGGGAGATTTGTCTATGGAGTATGGGTATGGCTGTGAAGTGTGATCGAAGAGAGTGTATAGTGTAGGCTGGTACAGTAATTTCCCTCATTCCCCTTGGCTTTGTTGTGTACACACAGAATAGGACAAACTGATAGGATGAATTAAAAGTGAGTGTAGCATACACTCAATACTGGATCAAATGTACTGTAGGGAAGATTGGGTGCTAATGCACTTTGGTAACCCACATATAATATAACGCTGCAATACTGATTGTCGTCGACAGAAAGTGACCTAGAAATCACTTTTTGGATGAATTAGACAGCAAATATTTTGTCTAGGGTTAGGGTCAGGGTTAGGTTTAGAATTAGGTTTTGGGTTAGGGTCAGGGTGAGGTTTAGGGTTAAAATTCATAAAATTAGTGGGATACCAAAGTGCATTAGCGCCGAAGATAGAATGTTGTGGAGGAATCTTGGAAATGCTTTGTTTTTCATGTGGAGTAATTAGTGATTTAATCACAAATCCTCAAAATGTTTGTCCCGAACAGTTTGATCGAGGATTTGATATATTATCATTATAATTACTTGAAATGTGGATCATTTAAAAGCAAATAACTTTCAGCAAGTTTCGAAAATGGACAATGAATGTAAGAGTAGACCATTGGCAAAGAGGTTGCTCATGATCACCTATTTGAAGGTTTTTTGTCTTACAGTATATGCCCTTAATTTAAACGGATTTTTGTCAAACCTTCACTAATTTGTTGCTTTCATTTTTTTTTAGGAGGTATGCCATGATCACATGACACTTTCATTGTTCGATATTTATTAATTTTTGTCTGTGATTTCTTAAATTGCAGGATATATGAAGCGAGGGGCCTACAATAGTCAAGAACTCTTCCATTATTAAAGATCCCCAGGCATTGAAAGAGCAAGCAATGGAGGGAGTTCCGGCCAGCCCGCCAACCTATACATATTATACCATCAAACAAGAACCAGCGGAGATATCAGGTAAAATCTTATTAATTTATACTTGTACGACGAATGCGAACACACTCAGATATTGCTTGTCTAACCAGACAAATTCATACTTCTAATTGCATGTTCTGTTCTGAAATTACATGATTTTTATTTTTTATATTTGTGTGCAAAACCTATACGGCTGTTAAATCTATTTTGGCATTAGTATAAACGATACAAATATAAACTGTTCTTGCAGCCAATTTGAGGGAATTCAATTCAAAATTCAATTCAATTCAATTCAATTCAAATTGATGTGGTTATCACAATCGAGGCTAATGGCTGAGTGATGATTGAGCATTGTGTTGAAATCATCCCAGAAATGGTTAAGATTATTGGCACAAAGTGATCACAAAACGATGTGGTTATCACAATCGAGGCTAATGGCTGAGTGATGATTGAGCATTGTGTTGAAATCATCCCAGGCCTTTAGTTGTCCATTTCCAGAATATCAGAACAGTATATATTATATATATATCATATATATATTATATATTATTTATATATATGTGATATATATTTTATTCCACACAACAAATAAAAAAAGTGATGAATAAGAAGGATATGAAGCCTACAACAATGTGACATAATTTTTCCAGAGGAGAAATCTACCAATTCGGTAATCAACATACAGTGTCTGTTGAAGTTAGATTACAATGCGCATCTGTACCATAGGCATATGCGCATTGCTCATTGGTTATGTGTACTGGACGCATGTTAATTGGTCATTGGCATTCGTGTTGTGAAAGGCGCACAAAGAGCATTGTGACATCATGTTAGACATCTGTCGGCATATTGCTGTTTGCCGGAACTTTCTTGCAAACCAGCACAGTAATACATTGAAGTGTGTGGGGTTTTCAACCTCAGTCACACATATGATTCAACTAGCAAACTCGCATAGGGACTCGAACAAAAGCTGGTCGCTACTCATTGTGCAAATTTAACTTTTCTTGTGGTCCTCTTTCACAGATGAATCGGACACCGTGCCAGATACAGCAGCAAAATTGGAGCTGGTGTGGGAGAGTGACTCACCGGACTATAGCAAGACAGCCTCTTTGGGCACATTAGCTGAAGGAAGTCAAGAGGAAGGAGATATACAACAGTATACACTCATCAAGGAAGAATGCAAGGAAGAATATCCTGAATTACAGGAAGATAGAGTGGACGTTTTACCTGAGAATTCGGGAGTGACAGCCATGTATCTTGGTACCCCAGTAGAACCATCTTCAAGTGACCTCGAAGATGAATGGATAGAAACTGATTCTTGCGATGATGAGATCATCACAGATCAACCTGGAAGCCCGAGTGGCTCTGGGTTTACAAATGACGCCATGGAAATCCACGACATGGCCGCCCAGGAAGATTGTGCGAGTCATATTGGAGATATGTCAAGTGCCTCAGTTCGTTCTTTTGATTGGACTACACATCTTGAAACAGAGATTATTCCGAGAGAACAGGTTATCCATTGTTCTGTTTGCGGCAGGGCTTTCACGAAAGAAATTAAATTTATAGAACATATGAGAAGGCACACCGGAGAGCGTCCATACAAGTGTACTATGTGCAGTAAGTCTTTCACACATAAAAGAACATTAGCAGGACATATGAGAAGTCACACTGGAGAGAACCTACATCACTGTCCCGTCTGTGGTAAGACATTTATACACAAGGGAAAATTAACAATACATTTGGCAATTCACACTGGAGAGCGTCCACACAAATGTTCTGTTTGTGGTAATGCTTATACACGAATGAGCTCGTTAACACATCATATGAGATCGCACACTGGAGAGCGTCCATACCAATGCCCTATTTGTGATAAGGCATTCACATATAGTAGCAAATTAACTGGACATATGAGAACACACACTGGAGAGCGTCCACACAAATGTTCTGTTTGTGGTCAGACTTTCACACAAGTAGGCACATTATCATCACATATGAGAATTCACACGGGAGAACGCCCGCACAAATGTTCTGTCTGTGATAAGACTTTTAGACAGAGAAGCACGTTAACAGCACATATGAGAACACACACTGGAGAAGGCCCTCACCACTGTTCTATTTGTGATAAGACGTTCACAGGCGGTAGCAATTTAACAAAACACATGAGAATTCACACTGGAGAGCGTCCACATAAATGTACTGTTTGTGGTAAGTCTTTCACACAAAAAGGCACGTTAACAGGGCATATGAGAACACACACTGGAGAGCGTCCACACCAATGCACTCTTTGTGATAAAGCATTCACTCGAAGAATCATGTTAACAGAACATATGAGAACTCACACTGGAGAGCGCCCACACAAATGTTCTTTTTGTGATAAAGCATTCACACGACTAGCGGCGTTTCAAGAACATGTGAGAACTCACACTGGAGATTATCAACATCAATGTTCTATTTGTAATAAGACATTCAACCGGAAAGGCGCGTTACAAGAACATATGGGTACTCACACTGATGAGTCCAACCTCAATGCTATATGTGCAGTAAGACTTTAACAAAAATATGCTAGTTCACAGACTAGCGTAATATATAGAACAGTGTTAAATTTAAAAATGGTTCAAAGACTGACCGTTTGTCAGACGTAACAGATTTTTGGGACATATGGTGGAAGCTATCAGTTTTAGCATGTGTGCAATGTGTAAGGTCTTTTCTTACATATTTATGTAATTAGCAGACTATTTTACTAATTATACACTTTTAAACATTGAGAAATATACATGTCTAGTTATTTAAGAACAACTTTGTAAAGTTTGTAATGAAGCCCACTGCTTCTTTTTGCATCTTTGTGAAGGTCCGTGCATTTGTACGAGACACGTTTTAGCAATAATGCCAAACAATATAATACATCAGATTGTGATTGTAATGTCACTGACCTTATGCAATTTGTGAAGCCCCATCTATCAGCTCATAACGGTTAGTCTTTTAAAGTCATTCTTGAGGTAAACAAACACAAGTGCAATACAATGTACATGCATATTCTTCACTGATTTTAAGGCAACAGTGCTGATTCTTTTTTATTGTCATATTGTATAGGATTTAACATGTGATGACGCAACAGCACAGATAGCGAGTGAAAGTTCCTTATTTTTAAACCTTATTTATATAAAAAGGCATGTATTAATGTAGCATTTGAATATATATTGCACTATTTTGTAATATTTGATCTTTTAAAGAGCATTTTATATGTACAGTATATACATGTTGTATTGTGAGCTTTGACTGTTATATTTATTGATTGTACATACTTGTCTAGTTCAGCTGTGTGCTGCTAATCATGTTTTGATTATGGTTCATCACTTGCACTTGAATTTAATTAAACAATGCTGATACATTCTGTTGTGGAATCACAGAAGAGAGTGTTTCTGATCATCTTCTAGTAGTTGCTCTCTTTGGAAATTTGAGACTAGCTCTAAATCCGCTATTTTGTCCAGATGTTACAAATCTTAAATATTTACACATAACACCATCATCTTGCCTTTAAGACTGGAATGTGTTAATAAAATAACTGAATGCAATATCATGAGGTTTTACATGTACCTCGCTCAGGGCTACCGTGGTAGGCATAGATCTTATTTGTGATGGTTGACAATTTCACAAAAGATATTTCTACTTTGACTGATCCTATAGTCATTTTATCCAGTATTAGCATGTTATTCTGCTCAATTTGGAATTGCAGCTGAACATTCCAACAAAATTGAATTTCTCCATTGTGAAACGAAGAACATGTTGATCAGGTAGCTGCTTGTTTCTTGTGAATATGTGCAATTACACAATCTTGTTCTATATCCCCTACAAGCACTTGATCCACAATATATCCAGTGATCGCATCAAGAATATCAACTAACAATATTGTTGATCATATCAAGAATATCAACTAATGATGTTGTTGATCATATCAAGAATAGCAACTAATAATATTGTTGATCATATCAAGGGTATTGGCTGATAATGTCCTTTATCATATCAAGGATATTGACTGATAAAATCCTTTATCATATCAAGGATATTGACTGATGCTGTCCTTGATCATATCAAGAATATCGACTGATAATATCCTTGATCATATCAAGGATATTGTACAAATATACCA